>JASTWP010002734.1:0-37257 GCA_030770255.1 Temnothorax ravouxi | reverse complement strand
AAGACGTAGTATCATCCTTGATATCTATGTTTCTTTACATAAACTCGATTTTTACGCACAAATTCTTTGTTAATGCAACGATTTAACTTTATAACTATCTTTTAATATAACTTATCTTCTAATATAAGAAATCAATAGCATTTGTAGCTTTTTAATGAACCGTAATCTTCAACACGTGGCTTCTCTCCAACAACGTTTGCTTCTCTCGGAAATTTTGCTCTTATAATATTCCGCTACGTGCCCTACGAGCGGAGATATTGCGACGCAAAGTCCAAATGTGAAAATTTTTTTATTAAGATACGTCGTCTACTCATCACTCATGCCATGCTATCATTTCATTGGCTGGAATCGTGTCCTTTTCACTTTTTCGACACTGGCGGTGCTGCTAGTATCGCCAGTTTCGATGTATACGTGTGTGTGTACTGCGCGCAGTGCAAACAGTGCGTTTAGCGCGCTGTCACCAGCTGTCACAGTCACATACATAACCTATAAAACGGTAGTGTCCCGCGGTCAAGTTCGCGCTACTAGTTTTTTTTTTTGTCGTCGGCAACCTGGGACACGTAGACATCGAATTCAAGGTATTAATACACTAGACACCGAAAACTACGAAAGCGCATTATCTGGACGTCGTCATCGGCAACCTGGGATACGCAGACATCAAATCAAAGTATTAATACACCTAGACGTCGAAAACTACGGAGCGCACTATCTGGACTTCGTTGTCGGCAACCTGGGACACGTAGACATTGAATTCAAGGTATTAATACACCTAGATACCGAAAACTACGGAAGCGCATTATCTGGACGTCGTCATCGGCAACCTGGGACACGTAGACATCGAATTCAAAGTATAAATACACCTAGACACCGAAAACTACGAAGCGCACTATCTGGACCTCGTCGTCGGCAACCGGAACACGTAGACATCGAATTCAAAGTATTAATACACCTAGACGTTCGAAAACTACGGAGCGCACTATCTGGACCTCGTCATCAGCAACCTGGGATACGCAGACATCAAATTCAAAGTATTAATACACCTAGACGTCGAAAACTACGGAGCGCACTATCTGGACCTCGTTGTCGGCAATCTGGGACACGTAGGACATCGAATTCAAGGTATTTAATACACCTAAGATACCGAAAACTACGGAGCGCATTATCTGGACGTCGTCATCGCAATCTGGGACACGTAGACATCGAATTCAAGGTATTAATCACACCTAGATACCAAAACTACGGAGCGCATTATCTGGGACGTCGTCCATCGGCAACCTGGGACACGTAGACATCGAATTCAAAGTATTAATACACCTAGACACCGAAAACTACGGAGCGCACTATCTGGACCTCGTCGTCGACAACCTGAGACACGTAGACATCGAATTCAAAGTATTAATACACCTAGACACCAAAAACTACGGAGCGCACTATCTGGACCTCGTCGTCGGTAACCTGTATATCGACTCGATGGATTTATTCGCTGGGTTGATAATAATAATAATATATATAATAATATTATAATAATATTATTTATTATCAAGATTATTTGATCAAGAGACACGGTACCTAATTTACTTAAATATAAAAATCTTCCTCCTGACCGATAAGTCTATCGACCTATAATTTACCTACTAGATCGATAATAATGCGCGCACAATATCGAAACCTGGCGATACTAGCACCGCCACCGCCAGTGGCGAAAAAGTGAAAGTGACGTTTCTCTGATCACGTGATGGGTATATATATATAAAATGTTACAATCGGCGTTAGGAGGAGGAGGAGGAGGAGGAGGAGTATCTTAATATAAAATTTTCACATTTCGACTTTTGCTCGCAATATCTCCGCTCGTAGGGCACGTAGCGGAAAAATGAAAAGAACGGACCCCCCCCCCCCCCCCAAAATCGACCCTAAGCTATCGATCAAGCCTATTTAGAACTTGATCCGTTCACTCGTTATCGAGATCTCAACATCTTGAGCACTTGCAAATCGTCGCGTCGCGTAAAAGAGTCACGGTTGGTCTCGCTCCGCGTGTACTTGGCGCGAGATACTACCGTGTCTCTTGATTGTAATAACTGTTGAAATGTTTCACGTTTCATCCTAAATGTCAGAAAAAAGTCGTTTTCCAAATATAAATCAACCCATATTTCGGAATATAGTCCAGGACGAGTATGATGTTGTCTTTTTTTCATAATAGGTAATATACGTCGTTTATTCTTTCTCGCATTATTTAATTGTCTGTACATTTCCATTACTCCAAATACTTCCTTTATCTTCGTCATCAAATATTTCATTTAGTAATATTAATAAACACGTTTTAAGACTCATATTTATACTGCTCTTAAGAAAAACCGACACGTTGACACCGCGTCGTGTGAAGCCATAACAAATTGGTTGTGTTTACTGAGTTGTTTAGCAGAAAAAGCAGCTCAATGAGCACTCACATCAGTAAATATTTTTTTACATTTTTGATACATCCAAGAAAATGTAACAATCAAAGGAAATAATTAATAAGCGCTCAACTGAGCTGTTTAATCTGAACGCAATCAATATCTTTGAACTGTTTGAAAGTCGCGCGTAAGCAGAAAAAACCAGTCCATTTTAGCGTACGCAGTGGTACATGGTAGTGGTACATATACCAAAATAAGCTCCGCCTCTACCAATATCAACCTTGGTACATGTACCAAACAATCGCCAAAAATTGCCTATATTAAGGGCGTGGCCGACAGGTTCAGACACGTTCGCTGCGTAGAAGACGGCAGCCATCTTGCTGAAGAAAGGACTTGGGCCACCGGCTTTCTGTGTTTATGCTGAAAACACAGTGGCGACCGTTAATTCAGCCAAAGTAAGTGGCTACAGAGATTTTTCAATAAAATTACTCGTTGTTCCGGTCACAACCTTTCTTCTGTTTTCTTCCCCCTTCTGTCTCTCCTCCTTTGCCTCCTCCTTCTTTCTCTTGTCTCTCTTGCTTTCCACTTCTTTGTCCTCCTTTTCTTTATGCCCTCTGAAAGTCATTCCTTTCCTCTAACCTTCTTTTATTCTCATTCCATCTTCATTCCTTATTGTCCTCCCATATCTTTTGATAACCCACTGTGATTCTTTTTCCTTTCTCTCTCTTCTCCCTAGCTATCTTTTTTATCTCCGTCTGAATCTGTCTTTCCTCTTTAGTTAGATCGTCATCCAAAAAACTTCCACTATTTCTTCCCTAGTTCCTTTTTTTTCTTCATGATGTCCCTTTTGGCTTCCCAGTTTTTGCATCTCAACAACCTCATTTTATTGTCTCTATATCCTATTTCTTGAATTTCTTCAATGCTCCCTGCTGTGTTATTTATTTCTTCTATCAGCTTTTCGAACTTCTCTTCCCTTTCCTTGTCGCTTTCTACCTTCTCCTCCTTCACGATTATATTGTTTCTCCTCCTTCTTCTCTCCGTCATCTCCATACTTCTTTCTATCTCCTTCATTTTCCCTATCAATGCCTTGCCTTCTATCACCTTCGCGTCCTTCTCGTCTATCTTCCCTATCTTCTCCTCTATCTTCTTTACCCTTTCTTCTAGCGCCACTCTCTGTTTCTCCCAGTTTTCCTCGCTCCTCTTTAATTCCTCTTTAACCCTTAATTTTATTTTTTATTTCCTCCTTATCTTTCTTCCTTTCCTTCTCTTGTTCCTCCATTTTCCTTAGTATCTACTTTAACATCTCTTCCGCCGCCATGCTTCCTTCACCTGCTTTCTTTTTTCTTGATCTTCGCTGGCGGCGATCTGTTTACCCTCCTTTCCTCATTAAACCTTTCGAGAATTTCCTTCTTGCGGCTCTGGCCGCTTCTTCCTCTATATATATATATATATATATATATATATATATATATATATATATATATATATATATATATATATTGTCACGACTTTTCCACTCCCGGACCGCTCCGGGACGTGTGCCGGATCAAAAGGAGGAGGAGAGGAGGGTGTCAGGCCTCTCCGACGATTCCCTCGCACATCTGAAGTTCCGCGAATCGAGAAATACCGTTGGGCGCCAGACGCGGCAATGCGCGTCCACGAAAGTACAACGAAACCGCGAAAAATTCCCAAGAGACGCGAGACACAAGTACTTCGATGTGCGGGGAATTGGCCAGCTCGACCTAAAGAGTGTGGGCGGGGTAGAGAGGAGGGACGGCGCGAGATTCGGCGGGGTGACGCGAAATCACTACTTCAGATCATTTGAAAATAAAGTAACAATGTTTATTCTGCAGTGCGGTCTTCATTACGCCGCAATCAAGTGACTGGATAACAATGCGGACGCCCGAAAAGAAATTAAACTGCGCTTGTAGCGCGGGCGTCAAGATCAACAGAAAGGGTCGAACAATTACAAGAAACGCGCGGAGGGCGCGGGCAATAAATCGGAGAACAGTAATAATAAGAAAACTTATCGCTAAATCGGAGTAAACGCGAAATAATAATAACGTAAAGGAACGCGAAATGGTTGTGGGTCACGCCCGAAGCGCGTGAATGCCACGTCTCGAGCCGTGCAGAAGTTCTGTCGCCCGATAATTATGAACTTTAACGCGAGTGTCCTCTCCGAACGCAAATATCTTAATCTAACGCGAGTCTTAATCTAACGCATGTCTTAACCTAACGCAAGTCTTAATCTAACGCGAATCTTAATCCAACGCGCGCGATAATTACAACGCGAGTATTGTCCGAGGCCGTACGCGATTGTCAGCAAAGCTTCGCCGCGGAGAAAGAGGAGCAGAGGTCCTCATCACGACGCGCAATCCCGTAGCTAACGCGAAAGTACGGAATTTCCGCGAGCAAGCACGCGAGAGACAATACCGAACGCGAACATACGCAATTGTACCGCGAATCTTACGGAACGCAATAACGATCCGACGCGAATCATAACGGAACGCACCAAATCTAACGCAAACAATAACCAAAGGCGAATGACAATCCAACACGAAATATCCGGGCGCGAGCGCCGTCGAACGCGATCACTTCAACGCGAAAAATTCCGACACGCGAGATAGGCGAACATTCCAGAAGCGGCCATTACCGCGTGCACGATCTACGTCCCGACCGGTGAATTACCACGCAACAATCTACCGCGATCTCCAGAAGCCTGTCCGCGGCTCGATAATAATCCCACGGCCGCGATACCATTCCAAGGCCCCTCGCTCTCGATATCTATCGCTTAATGAGCTCTTTGCCGGCGCATGCCGCCAGTTACCGAATGTGATTTCGAGCGAGCGCGACCCGGAGGGCGGTATCGTGGCTTTACATGATCAAGAATAATACCGAGGCAACCTCACCGTTGATCCTTCTCCCTCGAGATTCCTCTCCGTCACTCCAAGGCCGAGACAAGTGCCAGGAATCGTAACTCGGCAGGAAAATTGCCAGGCAGTACCGCGACTCTACCCCAAAACGTGTGAGAGCTATCGAGGACGATCTACGAGTGCTCCCCAATTTTCGCTCGATCGCGGAATCGATGGCGCGCCCCACCCCGGGCGTACGCAGCCGCTCGACGCTATCGCGCGGACCAATTAGGGGCGAGCCCGCAAGCTCGCGGCGGATCCTTGCACAGGGCCGACAATCCTGCTCCCGCAGGGCGCTTCCCGTTTCTCTGCGGGCACGGCAATTTCGCCGGGATCCTTCCCGGTCGGCGAGACGCTAACGTCCCCGCGCTTCTCGTTCTGTCCGGGAACGGGGCCATCCGTCCCGGAATCCCTTTTACAGGTGTGGAGGGCAGGCGAAGTTCATTCCGCCCCGGCGTCCCGGGGCCCTGCCTCGACGGGTCCGTCCATCGCCGAATTACGTGCCGCGCGCTTCTTTCCGCGCTCCCTTGCGCCCGCCGGCCTGCGAGTTTCGCTGTGGTCCGTCCGCGTCAATCGATAAGCCGCTCGATTCCTTCCGTATAATTCTGCACTCCATAATCCGCTCCTCAGGAACTCCAGTCTCAGCTCGGTGAGGCGCCACGCAATTTTACAAAATAACAAAAAAAAGGATTAGAATACGAAAACGCAATTACAATTATGCCCCTGGAGATCTCTCGCTCTGACTCGGTAAATCGTCCTCGGGCGCGAATTATCTAAATCCCGCGCCTTGTGACGGCGGCAGGGCGCTGCCACGCTGCAGCGAAACTGCAACGTCACAATATATATATATATATATATATATATATATATATATATAGTGTTCCTGTAACTCCTATGAGGAGCATAGGGCTTTCACAAAGCCTCGCCAATGGACCCGGTTTGCCGCCAGTGCTTTCACTTCTTTCCAGGTCTTTTCCTTGCGTTTCGGCCTCTTTGATGACGGTACGCCTCCAGGTTGTTTTTGGGCGCCCGCGCTTTCGCGTACCTTGCGGGTTCCACTCCAGTGCTCCCCTGGTTATGTCGTGTGGTGCTTTCCTGAGTGTGTGGCCGATCCACGTCCATTTTCGCTTCTTTATTTCTTGCTGTATTGGGACCTGCCCGCATAGATCCCATAGTCGGTCATTGCTTATGGTGTTAGGCCAGAAAATCTTACAAATTCTGCGTAAGCATTTGTTTATGAAGACCTGTAATATGTGGACAATGCCTTTCGTGAGACGCCACGTTTCGCACCCATACAGCAGTACTGATTTGACATTGGAGTTGAAGATACGCAATTTGGTATTCCTGTTAAGTTGGTTTGATGACCAGATGTTTTTTAGCAAGGCGAAAGCCTGTCGAGCCTTTCCGATTTTACATGATACGTCTTCCTCTGTACCGCCTTCCGTGGTTACCGTACAGCCAAGATAACAGAAAGATTTTATCCGCTCAATTTCCTCCCCTTGTATATAGAGCTTGTTCCGGTTGTTATTTGTACCAATACGCATTTCTTTGGTCTTGTGAACATTAATTGCCAGGCCAACTGGTGTTGCCTTGTCTATCAGCCGTTGCAGTGTGTCTTTCATGTCAGTGAAGGTATGGGTCAGTATCACGATGTCGTCGGCATAGTCCAAGTCACCCAGACGGCGTCTGTTCTGGAGGTCCCATGTTATTCCACCCGCGGATAAGTCTGCTTCTAGTTAAAACATAGTCCAGAACTATGTTAAAAAGCAGTGGCGAGAGCACGCATCCTTGTTTGACTCCTGTCTTTAAGCGAATATCTTCACTCAGTGAGCCATAGTGTAGTACCCTGCAGGTGGCATTAACGTACAATAGTTTGATTATTCTAATCAACTTCTCATTCACCCCCTTCAGTTTTAGTATTCTCCATAAGGCCTCGTGATTAATACTGTCGAATGCTCTTTTGAAGTCGACGAATACCAGATATAGTTTGGTATTCCATTCTACGCTTTGCTCTATTATGATTCGTGTTGTGTTGGCATGGTCGATACATGATCTGTTGGGTCGAAAGCCAGCTTGCTCCTGACGTAGGGATGGTTCGATCGCTTCCGCCATGCGTGTGTATATGATTTGGGCTAGTATTTTGGCCGGGCAATTCAGAAGTGTGATACCGCGCCAATTCTCGCAGTTCTTTAAGTCACCCTTCTTCGGCAGTTTTACTATTAATCCGGTGTCCCAGCCATCTGGCAGTTCTTCGTTCTCCCATATGTCCTTCACGATTGGCTGATACAGGTTGGCCGTCAAATTTATATCGGCCTTGAGCAGCTCGGGCGGGATGCCGTCGACGCCAGCGGCTTTATTGTTCTTCAAGTTGCGGATGGCTTTCTTTATTTCCGTAAGGGTAGGAGGGTCGTCACTCAAATTCAGACCGGGGAGCGTCCTCTCGTCTGTGACGTTATATTGGGGAGGTTTCGTCGGGCTGTTTTGTGGCTGCATTTCCAGTAGTTCCTTAAAGTGCTCACTCCATCGACCCAGTTGCTCTGCAGCTGTAGTAAGAAGCTGTCCGTTTCGATTTCTTACCGGGTAATTGCGAATGCTGTTCTTATTTGCTAGTGTTCGCGTGATGTTGTATAATTCCCGGGGTTTATTCGACTCGGCAGCAATCTGCGCCTTGTCTGCTAGGCTCTCCACCCATTTTCTTTTGTCATTTCTGGCGCTACGTTTTACTTGTTTATTAAGCTGCATGTAGCTCCTATTAGCGTTGTCTTTCTCGTCTAATGTTTTAGCATTGAGTGTTTGTTGTTTCTGTTCCCTTCTCCGGTGGATCAGGTTCCATGTCTCCGACGTTAGCCATGCGGCTTTATTTCATTCTTTGAGGCCAATGACACTCTCCGCTGAGTCAAGGATGGCACGCTTTACTACGTCCCATCTCTTCCTGCCGTCGCAATGCTGCCAGTCTGCCTCTGAGATCGCATTTTGTACTTTACTGACAAAGGCATCTTTATACTTGGGATCCTTAAGTTTTTCAATCGCAAAATGTTTCCGCTTGTGTATATTCGTTTTTGTTTTGTACTTTGCTACTTTTATGCGCATTGCGCCGGTAACCAAGTGGTGATCACTAGCTACATCGGCGCCACGTCTTGCTCTTACATCCAGGAGAGAACCCCTCCACATTTTGCTGATCATGATATGGTCAATCTGATTCATCGTCCGATTATCCGGGGATATCCACGTTGTTTTGTGAATGTCCTTGTGTGGGAATATCGATCCCCTGATTATTAGACCCTGGGTCGAGCAGAATTCGGTGAGGAGTTCACCATTATTATTCATTTGTCCTAGCGCGTGGGCACCCATGACATGCTCCAGCCCGCTATTGTTTTGGCCGACTTTGGCGTTAAAGTCACCCATGAGCACTACAATGTCGGACTTTCGAAAGTCCCTTATGGTTGCGGTTAGCTGTTCGTAAAATACATTTTTAGATTCTTCGTCTGAGACCTCAGTAGGGGTGTAACATTAGATGAAGGTTATGTTCCTGGCTTTGCTCTTTATTCTGACCCAAATTATTCTGTCTGTCACCGGGTTCCAAGTTATAAGTCCCCTCCTTGTGTTCCTGTTAAGTAGAATACCCACGCCAGAGGCGCGGGGTTCATTTGTTGGTTTACCGGAGAAGAGAAGCATGTGCCCGTCCGAGGTGATGTGTTCACCCTGCTCGGGCCATCTTGTCTCACATAGAGCAGCTGGAGTTTATACCTATCCATCTCGTGAATGACTTGTGCCAGGCGTGAGGTTTCTAGCATTGTCCTAATATTCCATGTTCCGAATCTGGTCCTGGATTTCATGCCAAAGGTCGTCTCCATCTGTGGGGTCCGGCTAATCTCTGTGTCGGTTTCGGTAATAGTGTTTTTTAAGATGGACGGGTTATTAGCCCGTCGCACCCGAGTCCGATGGAGGGGCTGCCTCCTCAAGGCCTTCGGACTTGCCTGCCGGTTTTGGTCCACCCCGGGTATTTTATTTCCTCGGTACCCTCTATTTCTAGCGGGCTTTCCCCGATCCGCCATCTGGGGAGGCGCCCGATGGGAGACCGGCAACTCCGCACGGGGCTTCTTCCTCTAGTTCTTTTCTTTTTCTTTCCTGGATAAGCTCTTTGACCGAACCTAGGCTGTCCTTTCTTCCTCTCAGTTTGGTGAGCTCCTCCGCCTCTGTTGGCCTGCCTCTTGATTTCTTCTCCCCTTCACCTTCCCTTCTCTTCCTTTTATCACCCTGTACTTCGTTCTCTATTCCTACTTCCTTCTCCGTCTCCATCCACCGTTCTTAACCTTATCTATCCCTCTGACTCTCTGTCTATTCTATGACTGCAGACACTATTAGTAGTTATCCCTTCTATAACCGACTATTCTTTGTACTCGTGCGCGTCACCGCCTTCCGTTCTATCTCCGCTCGCCTGCCGAGTCGAGTCGCCCCTCTACACCAGCTATCATTCTCGCCTCACCTAGCGCTACCGCACACGTCTCGGCTCACCTACCGCGTCGCCCTTCTACCCCGACTATCGTTCGTGCCGTACCCTTTGCTCGTGCCTTGACACCTTTCTTCCCTTTCAACCCTTCTTCCCGCTCCTCCCTCTCTCTCCCCTCTCACCTCCACCCTCAGTAACCTTTACTCCTCCCTTCTCGCGTACTCTTACCTTCCCCAGCCTCCTCTGACTCTCCTTACTCTTCACTTTATTCTCGTACACTCTCGCACCTGTCACCTCGATCGTACCGGAAACGGAAGTCCCGCTATATTTATATTATATAACTGCAATAATCTATGAGTGGGAAATTACTACTAACGTACCACTTACATTTAACAACTACGTTATATAATCTGTTACATTGTGTTATATAGTGGCAATATAATCGTTATATGTATAACTGTGTTTGCTGGGGTGGTTTTTGCAGATAATGCCACGTAATCTCTATTTTTGGATTTAACGACAAATCGCCAAATATACAATAATGTACAATGTACGTATTAGTGGTAATTATACAAAAATAATTTTAGAAATATTTACGTAAATAATATTTATTAAATAAAAAAAGTTACCTGGAATTAAAACTGAATTGTACTTGTGCGGTGTCATACTACGTGATTGCGTGGTCCCACGGAGCCATGCGAGAGACAGCGAGAGAAGACCGAGAATGGTGGGGGTCGGTACTGCGAGCAAGCGCATAGTCGCACACACTAGTGTTCTTCCCTCCACTTACGCACACAGAAACGTTCTGTTTATCCGTGTGACAAACTCGCAATTTAATAATTTAATATTGATATTATATAAGAAATATAAATTCCAAAATTTATTTATTTATTTTATTATTAATTTACTTACTGGCTCTTAATTAAAAATTAATTGTACATATAATTATCTTTTATTATTACAAAACAAGTAACAAATAACAAGTTATAAAATTAAATAACACTTATAAAATTTTTCTTAATCACTTTTATTCCCCGAAAATAAAGTCTCTTTTGATTACACCACATTTTCCATCATTTTTTATTCAGATTTTTCTTTTTTTAGTTTAAAATTTTTTAACTGGTATATATTATCTGTGCAATACGTATGATTGTGTGATACCTTAATAACATCTTAATGACGTCAATAAGATATGTCATTGAAATGTCATTTGACATTATTTTGCTACTTAAAGTATTATATTTCAAGAATATATTGCAGCAATATTACTGTAATATTTCAATATTATTTAAAAACGTGTAATACATCAGTAATATTTCTGAAATATTTTATTGTAATACGTAATATTTCCGCTATATTGTAATATTACTGCAATATTTCTGTAATATTATGTGCTATGTGGGGCATGATTCAAATGTCATATTTTTTCTTTTCAATCGGATAGTATTACTATTACGGAGACCAAGGCAAAATTAATGGCAGTGTTCATTATAACTTCCGTTTTGAATCCTACAGATACAACAAATCCACTTACCTGTTCTACTTTTTTTAATAATGCCTGTCAAGAGAAATGTCCAGTGTATTTAGAATTATACCTAGAAAATATAAATTGTAAGAACATGTCATCTTCGGTTACGATATCAAATAAAATGAATATAAATTCTATAAAAATCTTTGCACTTAATGATTCTCAATAATTTTATTCTTTCGGGCCTAGAAAATGACAGCAGTGCATGTATATAATGATAAGAAAAAAAGTTATAGGAATACATTATTAATATACCTCTTTATTTTTATTCCGTGATCTACGGCTGTTTGTGACCATCTACGACTGTCTGCGACCGTGATGTAGTACAAACGTACAGTGAGGAGCATAAATGAGTTCCGTTACCCGGTGAGCTACGATGCAGAGCGATGCAGATGAGCGCGCTACCTCGAGGTCGACCTCTTACAGCCACGGTCGATAAAAAGTTCAAATACAGAACCGCGAACGCGTAAAAATGGTCAGTCACGCTGTATTGCTCGCGCGTGCATTTGATTAAAAAAACATTTTTAATACAATTTAATACACAATTAATATTTATTACATACAATATAACAATCATAGGTGATTATGTAATTATAATTGTATTATGCATCTACAACTATTATTCCACCGACTAAGTATGTGTTTACTGGAATAATATAATTACAGATAATATGATAATTATAATTACAACATAATTACCTATAATTATTCTATTGTATATGTAATGCATATGTATTACATATGTATACGTATTTAATAAAAAGCTATATATGGGGCATTTCATGCCAACTCAACCGATGAATGTCCTCGACCATTTTTGATTTGGCCGAAAATTTTTTGTGTTTTTATACTAAATGAAAGTAGCTTCTATGATTTTTTTTAGATTTTTATCTCTACTCATACTTAAGTTATTTAAAAAAAATGCAGTTTAAATTTTGGAAAATTTCAAATGCCTGTAACTTTAAGAAGAAAAAAGATAATGTAAAAAATAAGGTGGTCTTTCTTTTTGTTTTTTTACTGAACTTTTTGAAGAAAATATTGAAAAAATGTTTAATAGGCAATATGACTGTTTTTTTAGGATTTAAGTAAAAAATGTTTGTTTTTCTCAATGCAACCGTTTTGATTTTTTTCAAAAAAATCTCAAATACTAGACTTAATTTTGAAATTTTTGAGACTTATAAGAAAATGGGATTCCAATAACTTCGATTTTTTAAAGGACTTTTTCTTAATTTTTTTTTGAAAATAATTTTTTTTTACTAGGATAGACTCTACCGATGGCTATCAAAAAATTCGATAAAATAGACAGCAATCCTGAAATTTCGATCTATATAATAGATAAAGAGGAAATTCGAATATTTTCTATTTTTTAATTGCATTTTTACTTACTTTTGTTACTAAATTACTTTTTTTTAAATGAAATATTATAAATTGGGGAACTTTAACGGATAGCATGTAACAATTAAATTATATAGTTAATAAAAAAAACACGTAGGGGAGACCGGGGCTAAGCCGACAACGGGGCAAACTTGACACTAGGCTTTTTGCCAATTTAAATCTATCGTAGAAACTTGCCTTTCCTACTGTAAATGCGTCTTTATGTGTCAGTATTATCAACGGAATTTGGTAACATTCTGAGTTATAGTGTAATTTTTAACGCGACATAAGCGTTTTTGATAGTGAAAAGTAATTTTTCTGATCTCTCGAAAATGTCTACTCTTTCATCGAGCTTTACTCTTGCGAATTTACCGGTAGGTAATTTTGATGAGAAATTTGATGCTCTATATGAATCCGATAATCGTTTTTGGATTTTTTCAAAATTTTCATGTTTTTGAAGTGACAAAAGTGAAAAACGACGTGGCAAAGTCTGGGGCAAAGTCAACACCACGCCGTTTTGTCGGCTCCCAGTAACAAACGATGCTTGTCATGCAGCCATATGGCTCATGAGAAATGTATGCGCACGTCCGATCGCGAGTTTACCTGCATTAATTGTTTTTCAGACATGAGTTTAGATGAAGATAATTGAAAGTTCAACAATTTTTGTTCTTATTATTTCAAATGATTGTTCTAGCTACTTTATTCCAAATTTTTGTACTTTTTAAATACACAATAAACAATGTATTTTTATTTTCAGACAGTAAAAAATAAGTTCCAGATCAAATTGTGTCAATCAGACAAAGTGTTGAGTTTGCCCCGGCGGGGTGTCGAGTTTGCCCCGGCATTTTTCAATTCGAAAATTTGTCTTCGCGTCACTTTTCCTTTCCTGGCGGCAAAACAAAGCGACGTACAGCAAAACTTCCTGAATCAATTTTGTACCTGAAGAAACACTTTTTAAATATATACCATTGAATTTGCCTAAAAATTTTAATTAAATATTAAAAATTGCCTTTGAATAAATAGTGTCGGCTTAGCCCCGGTCTCCCCTATATTATCTGTGAAAATAGCAATCAGATTTATTTGAAAATAAAATTAATAAATAAAAATTAAAAATAAACAAAATAAATGATAAATATATCTAAAAATTATGCCATATTATATAAGACAGTTTCGGTATTGTTCCACAGTTTTTTTATCATATATAATATTTACGTTTTGTTTATTTTTAATTTTTATTTATTAATTTTATTTTCAAATAAATCTGATTGCTATTTTCACAATAATTTATACGTGTTTTTTTCATTAACTATATGATTCAATTGTTACATGCTATCCGTAAAAGTTTCCAATTTATAATATTCCATTTAAAAAAACTAATTCAATAATAAAAATAAGTAAAAATGCAATTAAAAAATAGAAAATATTCGAATTTTTTTTATCTATAGATCGAAATTTCAGGATTGCTGTCTATAAATTTATCAAATTTTTTGATAGCCATCGGTAGAGTCTATCTTATTTAAAAAAAATTATTTTTGAAAAAAAATTAAGAAAAAGTCCTTTAAAAAATAGAAGTTATTGGAATCTCATTTTCTTATAGGTCTCAAAAATTTCGAAATTAAGTCTAGAATTTGTGAGATTTTTTTGAAAAAAATCAAAACGGTCGCACTGAGAAAAATATGGGCGCTAATACTTATATCTATCTTACAATCTTGTTAGTCTGCTACTGGTGCGTGTAGAAAGGATTGGACCATGGATAGTGAATCGCAAAGGAGGTTTATGAAATATGGCACATTTATATATCTAATATAAACATAATGTATTTACATTTATTTACATCTTTTGCATGATAGACTTTTAGACTTGGCCCAATATCCTCCCCGCTGCTTTGTCTGAGTAGACGCGTCCACCTTAGCCTTCGCCGGGCTTGTTTGGGTGGCTACCGTTGATGTGATTGCGTCATCCTGTCCTTGCGGTTCGGTATCGGTCAGAGTGGACGCATCGCAAGTACGCTCACTGTTGCCGGTTGTCACCTTCGCGGGATCAGCCTTTAGGCGCTTCCGGGGGCTTACTGGAACCGTGTCTGATGTGACCGAGGACGTGCTGGTGACGCTGGTTGTCTCGCTTGCACGCGAGGAGAGGGTTATGTCCCTCTTCCTTACAGTAATAGCCTGTAAGGGCAGCGGCTGGGTCCGCTGTCGTCGAGTGGGATCCTCATCTTTCTTCGAGGTGAACCTCTCTTCGAAAAGACGCGGCGTCTTGCCTTTGGTAGGTCTGTCGATGGATGCCAGGATCAAGCTAAAGCAACTGATCCGTGCCGATGCTGCAGGCGATCTGAAACCAAGAGCGGCGTCTCGCGCCTTTATACCAGGCGACCGAGCGCCGTGATTGGCTGGCGACTCGCGCCTCGAGTTAGGCGACCGAGCGCCGTGATTGGCTCGCGACTCGCGCCTCGAGTTAGGCGACCGAACGCCGTGATTGGCTGGCGACTCGCGCCTCTGCCAGGCGACCGAGCGCCGTGATTGGCTGGCGACTCGCGCCTCTGCCAGGCGACCGAGCACCGTGATTGGCTGGCGACTCGCGCCTCTGCCAGGCGACCGAGCGCCGTGATTGGCTGGCGACTCGCGCCTCTGCCAGGCGACCGAGCGCCGTGATTGGCTGGCGACTCGCGCCTCTGCCAGGCGACCGAGCGCCGTGATTGGCTGGCGACTCGCGCCTCTGCCAGGCGACCGAGCGCCGTGAGTTAGCGAGCGTCTAGCGCTGTGTGCCGAGGCGTCCGTACGCCGAGGGTTGGCAAGCGTCTAGTGCTGTGTGCCGAGGCGTCCGTGCGCAGCTCCGGTAACTTAGCCGGTCAACTTCGACTTTATTAATTTTTTTTTTTTAAATCGTTTGTTGGTTGTTTGTTGGTGATTGTTGGTCTAATTTTAGCGTTTGTTGGTTTATAATTAGTCTTAAAAACGAAAAAAACCAAAAATTATCTCATAACATTAAAGCCGCATCTGCAGTAATCGAAGATTGGTTTATTTGCTTACGACTAATATGACTTAAGGTTTATTTTTATAAATGTATGGCTAACATCTATAAAACTGGCTATGAATACGGGTCTTAACATCGGCAGAAAATCGCGAAAAGATCAAGAAACATATGGTATTTCTTGTCTTTTTGCGCCAGCCGCCAAGTCATCGTTGAACGAGAGACCGAGTGAGATTAAGGTAATTAATGTAGAATTCTATATGCTAATGTTTTAAGCAGAACGTTCTTTGATTTCTAATAGCGTTTTTCACTGGCAGAGCTGGTGCACATTAAAGCCGTCGTACACAAACCAACGTAAAGTGTATGTTTAATATAAACAGGTTAAGTCATGAAATCCTCAAAATTCCTCAATTATTGCATTATTTGATAAAATATGTACTGGGTATTTTATCAGTCGAAATATTTGCATTTTACTTTGAATATTAGAGATTAAATCAGTGTACAACAGCTTTAATGTGCAATGAGTGCGCACCAGTTCTGCCAGTGAAAAACACTAAAAGGATATATCTTATTTTTTCTTGCATAGATAAACAGAATGTTATCAGAAAGTCATTCAAGCATTTTGAGAAGAATCTTCGGAAAGATAAACGTAGAAACCAATTGTTGCAATTAAGAAGAAAGAAGCGCAAGCAAATATTTGCGCAGAAGAGAAATCTCGGTGGTTTTTCTTCGTCACCTGTTCTTATCTGCGTCATACCTTTGCAAAGTGGCGTGGATATTGTTAATTGGTTACAGCAGATACAATGTAAAGAACATTGTATCTGCTGTAACTAAAGCCTCGTCTACAATAGACGCACAGGCTGAGTCGTATGTCGCATGAGAATGTCGCAAGAGTACTGTTTCCGGACGCAAGGCTGTCGCAGTTGCAAGAGCCCTTGTCGCACGGAGTTGAGCAAACTTCAACTTTCTGCGACTGCGACAAGCGTGTCGTATGAGATCGGCCAATGCTAGCTGATCTTGCTGATCTGTGGTGTATTTTTTTACTTTTGTTGGTTTTAATTAGAAAAATGAGTGAAATAGAATTTGAGGAACATCTCATTAATAGAGAGATAATAGCCTTTGTCCGGTCAAACCCCCTATTGTGGCAGAAGCGTGTGAAAATTGACAAGAAGAACAAGGACACAATTAGTCAAGCATTTTCGCAGATTGGCTCCCTATTATCAGAGCCACTGACAGATGAGGAAATATTTGTTAAGAATCATATATTGCTAGGCCCTACTCTTCTATCCTAGTGTGATTGACTATTGTCTATTGACTATCGACTATTGGTGAGGTTATGTATATGCTAGTAGTGCTCGACCATCCCATGATTAATGCATGTTATGTAGGTGAGGCGGTTTCAACTCGGTGGAAGAGCCTCCGAGATCAGTATTCAAGAGAAATGCGCAAGGTTACTGCCAGTCAACCCCGTTCTGATGCTGGAAATGATGAACCGTCCTACAAGCCAACGTGGCCCCTCTTCAGTGAAATGTCATTCCTGAAGGATGTTATCAAACCAAGAAAGTAAGTCCACTCATATTATTAACTTGGCTTGGTTTAATCGTATATCCAAGTTTTCTTGACATTAGTGTTTATCTTTGCAGGACGCAGTCGAATGTCAGCAGAAAAAAATTCAAATCATGTGAAGACACAAAAATCGGTGGCAATCCTGTTAATATTTTCATTCCGTCATTTATCACGCGCACTCCAAAAAATACTAAAGAGGTCATGTGTGAAAAATCTAGAGATAGCCAAGTAATAGAGATAGAGGAAAGCCAAATAGTAAAAGAAAGCCAAATAGTAGAAGAAAGCCAAATAGTAGAAGAAAGCCAAGTAGCAGAAGAAAGCCAAGAAGTAAAAGAAAATTTCTACTTGTGGAATGCAGAGGTTGAAGATATATTTAAAAAAACAAATACAGCAACTGCTGAAGAATTTGATGACGATGTAGCTTCAGTATACTCATCGAGTAGGTCAGCTTCTGGGAGTCAGCCGTCCATTATTCCCCCACCTGATAACTTTTACACTAAAAAGAAGGCTGCAATAGAAGAAGTGCACGGCGTAATTAAAAACACTGCAGCAAAAATATATTCTATCTGTGATACCATTACTGATAATTACACACAGCCTGAGCGTACTCCATCCATTGATAATGAAGAGGATTCTGCCCTGGTTTTAATTAAATGCTTTCTTAAGAAAGTTCCTTCAAATATGAAGGTTAAATGTCTGAGCGAAATTATGGCAGTATTAGATAAATACTCTTCACATGTTCTTGAATAAACTCTTTTCTTCTCTTTGTGCAATGTTCCTCACAAAAGTGTTATGCCAAAGAATATAAAGTAGAATATTTTTGTTTTGTTTCATATAATTTATGATTACATAAATACTTTTCAAATGTTCCTGAATGAACTTTTTTTCTCTTTGTGCAATGTTTCTCACAAAATTGTTATGCCAAAGAATATAAAATAGAATATTTTTGTTTTGTTTAATATAATTTACGCTAGAAAAGAGAATTACTTTTTATTTTATTGATATGTGGGCAAAAAACAATTCTATTTTTTTACAAATACAACTCATTTTTATTTTTACTGAAACTATTTATAAAAATGTATAAATAGTATTATTTGCTAGTATTATTTACTATTTGTAAAATAACTTCATAAAAATAAGTAATAAAACTTTATTATTCACAATTCTTACAAGTGTGTTCTTATTGCGTTGTAAGTTATACTTTTAGAATCTAAATCTATATATAAAGATGAAATATAAAATTAAAATTAACACTAACTAAATATAATTGACCATAACTAAAAGATTAATGACAGTCAGGAGGATTAATGTTGTAACCTCCGAATGCTCGCTGGTATTGCCATGGGACTTGAGCCTCCCCTGTCTCGGTTACAAAATAATCCCGTAGCACATTACGTTGGGCGCGTGCAGCAACATTTGAGTTATTACTAGATAGCCGACCAATATTTTGCACCAGATCACCCTGTTCTCCGTGTCCTCGCCATGCTCCTCCCAAAACCATACCTTCTCCTGTTTCTCTGTCTATCAGCTGTGGTGGACAGTACCTCCTGCGAGCTGGAGCAATTTCTCTTTCTCCTATTATAACAAAATTGTGGAGACAGATCAAGGCCTTGACTAAGTACTCAGCATTTTCTGGAGAACAACATAAGGGTCTTGTAAGAATTCGCCATCTTGACACCAGAATGCCGAAAGCATTTTCAATAACTCGCCGTGCTCGTGACAATCGGTAGTTGAACACCCTCTCCTTGTTGGTCAATTGAAGACGGGGATACGGACGTAGCAGGTATTTCTTAAGGGGGAAAGCTTCATCACCTACAAGCGCATATTCCGTTGCTATTAATGTACTAGGCAATTCTTTCTTTGGGGGCACATCAAGCAAGTTATTATCAAGAAGATGAGACATATCCGAGTGTGCCCAAACTCCACCATCACTGATACTGCCGAATTGTCCTATATCTACCATTGTAAATTTGTAACTTGCGTCACATACAGCCATCAAAACTAATGAAAAATATTTCTTATAATTCGAATATTGACTGCCAGAATTTGGGGGACACTGAATACGGATGTGTTTCCCATCCAACGCTCCAATGCAATTAGGGAATTGCCATTTTTGCATGAACTCATCGGCAATACATTTCCACACTTCTTGCGTTGGTTGTGCTAGGTAACGTGGCTGTAGCACATCCCATATGATGCGGCACACTTCAGGTACAATCTGGTATGCCGTTGATCTTCCAATTCTGAATTCAGCTTTCTTTGAAAACATACTGTCCCCGTGAGCTAGGTATCTAATCAAAGTAAAAAAAAACATTAAAGATAAATTATATTGAGCCAAAAGTAAGATGTGCATAAAGGGCATGATCTATACTTACGACAGGGTCAAAACCAGCCTCAGCTCTGGATGTAGTGAACGACGACGACTCCTTTTTAACAATCGAGGGCGAACGAGTTCATAAAGATTTCTAAACTGATGTGGCCACATTCTGGTCCAGTTAAAAAATTCTTCATGATCTGTTTCCATCAGCTCACGAAAATAAGTTAAATGGAACCCTTTAGAATGCCGTTTTTCTTCACTATTTACTGGCCGCACCCACCATCTTCTGTTGTTCGATTCACTGAGCAAACGGCCATATAAAGATAGTAAATTTAAAAATTGAGAGCAAAGTTGCAGAAAGATTAATATTTGCTGCCGGTCGTCCATTGTGGCTGCGGTCGACTTGACATTACGCTATTATCGCGAACAATAATTGCGACTATTGTAGACACTCGTCTAGCGACACTCTTACGACATGCGACGAACTTTCCTACGACACTACTACTTACGACATACGACACAGCCTGTGCGTCTATTGTAGACGAGGCTTTAATGTTATAAGATAATTTTTGGTTTTTTTCGTTTTTAAGACTAATTATAAACCAACAAACGCTAAAATTAGACCAACAATCATCAGCAAACGATTACGCATCGATTAGACCATTTTTTAATTAAAAATAAAATTTTGCCGGCTAACTTAACGCTAAATTTTCTTTTTTAATTTACAAAAAAATTAAGAACCAACAAACGTTGTAATTAGGCCAACAATCACCAACAAACGACCAACAAACGATTAAAAAAAAAAAAAAATTAATAAAGTCGAAGTTGACCGGCTAAGTTACCGGAGCTTCCGTGCGCCGAGGTTGGCAAGCGTCTAGCGCTGTGGCCGAGGCGTCCGTGCGCCGAGGTTGGCAAGCGTCTAGCGCTGTGTGCCAGGCGACCAAGCGCCGAGGTTGGCAAGCGTCTAGCGCTATGGCCGGGCGACTTGCGACCGCCGTAGAGTTAGCAGACAAATTAAATATTTTTGGATTATTATTTTTCATATAATTTGGGAATCATTTGGGGAAGTTTGGGAAAATTGTTTAAACATTTGGGAAAGAATAGATTTTTTGTTATTAACAAAATTTATCAAGCGTCAAGTTAGCAGATAGCGACTATGTTTAATATTTATTATAAATGGAATCGATTGGAAATCATTTGGGGATGACATCTTCATTGTAATTTTTATTTGGGAAAAGTCGCTTTTTTTGTAATTTAAATAAATCTTTGTATTAATGTTCTTTTTCGCTGCACTTCTGCACTAGTACAACAAGTGAACTTATTGCACTAGTTCAGAAGTGTAGCGAAAAAGAACAGACCATTATCGGCAGTAGTGTGAAAATTCGACATGACTCGACATGACCAAGAAGACTAGAGACCAAGAAGACTAGAGACCAGGAGACCGAACTCTTTAAAATTTCAGTGGTGGGGGTGAGTCAAAATGTGGTCCGGCGCTGTTCGCAGTATGGTCGCCGGCCAATTCATGAACTACGGCGTGCTGGATTTCCGGTGCAAGATGGTGCAAGAGAGCTTCGTGCAACATAACCAAGAACATCAGCTTGGCATCTTGGCAGATGTAAACACTGAATTTAATTTTGATGTCGTAAGTATTAATAAATAATATATGATACTTAGGAACGACGAAGTTCACATAGGAAACTTTTTTTGGATAAAACAAGTGATAAAAAAAATACGATATTCTGTGTTGTGAAATATAATTAATTGAATGTTTTGCATAGGGCACTGATTGTGAGTCTGGAAAAGTAATTGATGCAACCATGGGCGAATATCGAGAAGAAATTGAGGAAAGATTCGTAAAAGCAGGTTGCGAAATACACGGCGACTACAGGATTGCAAAGACATGCAAAAATTGTCTATTTCAATATCTACGAAAGAATGCAAAACTCATTCAGTTGCCACATGAAAGTTGGGGATTTGTTGCGCAAGATCACCGCATAATATTTGCTAAAGCAGAGAATGATTATACTATAAAATTAAATATGATCATTGATTCGAACATGAACGGAGAGATATATTTTAAACAAAACCATATAAAGTGGCTAATACCTGAGCCAGAATCAGTGAGAGATATTGTTGAAAGTTTGAATTGTATTGATAAACTCTTGGTTTTTCAAAGCACATAAATTTTTGTAATGAAATTGATAATAGCTTCCTCGGAACAGCTAAATTGTACATAAAAATGTTTATTGATATTGGATGTGTAAAATGCAATGTAATTTTTTTTAAATAAAATTATGGTTTTTCCTTTATATTTATCTTCTTATATTTTTACATAACTTTAAATATATATTATAACTTTAATAACATAACTTTTATTTAGTCTTTTTTTTATCGAACACTCGTTTTTATTTTTTTGCAGATTTTCCACCAAGTTTCGATTGTTTTCGATGTTTTTGCATCTCCACTTTCTTCTCATCATATATTTTATTGTAAGTTTTACTGAGAATATGTGCTCTGCTTAATGTATAATAGTGAATCGCCCGTTTTGTCAACGCTCCCTTATGTTCTTGACATCCAATGAACGGGAAACTCTCGAGGAGGATATTCTCTGCTATGCGCTGGAAAGAATAACAATTCAGCTCCTCGGCACCAATTGTCTTGAGAATTGCTCTTTCAATAGCGATCAAGAGATTGAATAAAGCGTCCGGCGGGAACTTTAAATAGCCGTTGGTGAGTAACTTTATTCTCCTGTCTCTCTCACAATTCCCTTCATTCTTACTCGCCGACGAAAGACACTCTGAGCAAGACGTCCAATCTTTTATTTTGTTAGCAATAAACCCAGAGAAGTATGCTTGGGCGTACTCATTTGCGCTCCATACATTATAATCGTGAGCATCTCTTAAATCATATTCTCTGGGGTGATTTTCCCCTCGTTCGATGATTTTTTCCAAAGTGTTCTTCCATTCTAGTTGATTTGTTTTTGCTTTTAAATCAACATCCTTAGAATCAAGCAGTGTCTGAAACATCTCAATTCCTTCGACGTTTGATCCTTTCGGTGGTTTAACAAGTGAATAAAAGCTCATCAATCTATATATTTGAATAAACAGCAGAGGATCCGGGTGATCACTTGACCCACTGGCATCGCGGTACATACCGAACATACCCTGAAAAAAGAAATACTGAAGCATTCTATTGAAAATTTAGTTTAGTTGTGATAACGTCAATAATTTTCAGAGTTGCTTACCTCTAAAGCATCTTGATTGAGACGTGAAGTCATCAGGTACTCGAATCCACAATTTTCTGTCAAATACATCATGACTTCAATTGTGCTTTTCAAAGTCAATTTAAATCCCTGATATGTCCCAGGAGATAAGAATTTCCAATCATTTTCCAAAGCTTTGTTGTGCCATTCCTCCAAATACTCTTGAAAGTCACTTATAGCCTGTATGGGGAAATTGTAAATAAAGATAGTTTTTTTCTATTTTTATTTTCAGATCGAGATTGAAATTGAACAATAAAAGTATCACATACCTTAGAACTTTTGCTATCCGGTTTTAATGCTCTAATAGGACAGCGAGAGGTCATTGCTACAATAACTTCGTTAACTCGCTTGACAAATGCTATGGTCGATCCGGAATCTTTCAGTCTTTCATCTTTTTCTTTGTATAGATCCATTACAACAGCAACTTCCAGTGAGAATACCTTAGAAGAAAATTCATATTCTATATTAGTATTTTTAAACATCATATTGGAAATCAGAGGTTGTAGTCTGAAGGTTTACCTGAAAGGCCATAGCAACATTCATTTTTTGATAAAACTTTGGATTGAGGTGATGGTGGGTCAATTTGTGGGCATTTTTCAATCCAAAACTTTTTTTTCCTCCATCAACATCTAAAACTGCCTCAAAATGTCTTTTTCTCACAATACCATCAGGAGTCTAAAAATAAGTCATCTACATTATTTAAAAAACAATGAGAATAGTTAGTTAACTTATTATGAAAATAATAAAATTGGAAATTACCCATATCGCAGCTATAGACATAATGAGGTTTCTCAAAAGCTTAATTAAATGCGAAAAATCGGAGCAAAAGAACAACTTTCGTAATGGTGAATCGACATCGACTGAGCAAGGATGCCTGCAACAACTATTTGATCCTTCGATACCGAACAACTTCCACATGGAACGATTCCATGAGGCTCCGTCTGTTGTCACGACATCGACATGAAAGCCTGCATTTTCCATCAAAATAATGCACTCTAATATTAATTTATTCAGAACCCTGCTGTTGGCACATCCTTTACTCAAGAATGCTCCCAATGTCTGAACCCATTTGCCGCGAAACGGTTGAAAAAGAAAAACTAAGGCGTGATCACCGCGTTGATTTGTTTGATGTTCGGGCGTATATTTGCCCAAGTCTGTAAATCCTTTAAACATATCTTTTCGATCAAAATTAACACCTTCGCTCAGTTGCATCTCATCCAGCACCAATGTACCTGTTAGAATAAATAGAAAAATTGGTAACGGATAACAGATACATATATTAGAAAAAAAATCATACATGTAAAGTTTCAAGCAAACCTCGTCTATCTTCCGGGTTCATGGCTGCAGCCTTCATCCGTAAAAGCTCGAAAGTTGATGAGCAGAAACCGTACGAAGCCTTCAGGTTCTTCAAGTACTTAGTCAGGGTATCGATCGTCGGCAGTTGAAAAATTTGGTGTTTCCGCAAGTGCTCATATGCTTTGCGACTCTTAATACGAATCAGTAGACACTCTAATATCCAATCGTTTGTATATCGTATTCCATTGGGACCCTTACATTTTGCAGCAGCCAAGCAAGCTCTTATAGCTGCTTGCTGCACTTGCGGCTGATTTTTAATGACATCTTCAACCGTTTTGTCAGATAGTGCAGCACAACGAGAATGCAGTTCCTCAATATTTTCTTCTTTTTTTTTATCTGTAATTTGAAATATAATCTAAACATTATAAAGAAATAAGAACTTATTGATATTTTAATCGCATGGTTATATACTTACGTAGTTTCTCATGCGACTGTTTTGTTGTTTCATTATTTTTTTTTATTTTGTATTGTTTTATATTAAACCGTCTCGCTCTTTTTCTTTCATTACGATTTTTGATTTTACGTCGTACTTCGCATGAGCCGCATCTCTGACTGTTCAGGTTTGACGTCAATTTAACAAAACCAGGGGTACAAGGAGTGTCATGATCGGATTCACTACATACATGACTTTTGCTGACAGTTCTCATGGCAACCAAAAGATCTTGAAAACAATGAACTTTGTCCACTATATTTAACTTGACAACTTCATCCCCAAGTCGGACCTGAAAATGAAAATTTATCAATTATACTTGTAAAATATTACCAAAGTTAATACAATTTTATTTTATTATGGATCAGATATAAAAATTACCTCTAAGTTCATGTCCTTTCTTACTATTAATGTTTTTGTTGTATATTTCTCAAAATCACCGTAGTAAAAAAAAATGATGCCGTCAGGTAATAACCCTATTCCCCATTTAATTATCTCGCTGGAATGCTCTGGAGCTTCAAAGTCTCTTTTCAGTGCCTCGATGGTGTATTCTATTGCTTCGCTACCTTGGATAGGTAGTATGTCTTCAAACGTAGTAGAAACCTGAAAATTTCCATTTTTTTGTACAGAATATCTCAAATATATTTTCAAAGCATAATTTATAACGATTTTCAACTTACACATAAACTTTCGTCTCCTGCATCCATGGACTCTTCTTCAAAATTATCTTGATGGACATCGAAAATACATGGTACACTACCTTGATTCAATTTAAATTTTTCACGTGGTATTTCGTTTATTGTTCCATCTTTCAAGACAGTTCGAAAAGTCCGCTCAACATCGTTGTTCTTGAAATGTTTATCGCAAATACGTAAATATTTTCGAGTAGCGTTTCCCTTACTCAAAAACGGAAAAATCTTATCTATCCAGATTTGATTTTCATGAGAATCCTGAAAAGTGAAAAAATCAAACTGATTGTATGTTCTTGAGAAAATGATTGTTATTCATTTTTATTTCAATCAAATACACTTACCTTCGGAAATCCAAATAGCGTCCTTTTATTCGAATCCAAATTGGGACATTTACTCTCACAATTCACAATGCAACACACTTTAGACATGATTTCACTTTGTTTTAAACGGTTTGCAACAAACAAGAAGACTAGAGAACAAACAACGTAAAGATTCGAACTTATCCAGCACGTAGCGTAGTTCATGAATTGGCCGGCGACCATACTGCGAACAGCGCCGGACCACATTTTGACTCACCCCCACCACTGGAGTTCGGTCTCCTGGTCTCTAGTCTTCTTGGACATGACAACACACTCCGAAAAGAAAATTTGTAGATGTTATTTCCTTCATATATATACCTACGTATATTCACTTAATAAACACATATATTTATGTAATTTTTAAGATTATATATAAACTGCAATAATTAATTAAGTTTAAATGTTTTATCGTGAAGAGGTTAGTATTCATATTTAACATACTATTTGAGAAATATTTCTTGACGGGAAAGCAACTCGACATTTATCCTTTAAGGACTTTTTAATCAAACTGTGTTCTTCTTTTGTTGATAGGATTTGACGTATTTCACTAAGAAGGAAGTCTTACAGTGAATACTATCAACAAGATTGATATTTTTGTCTATTGAGCATAAATTTTCTCATATAATTTATTTTATTGAACTAGACTGTTAATTATATTATACATGCAAAATTGTATTTACTCTTTCTTGAGTAATGCACATCAAAAATTCAGGACGCTTGCTCCAGAGAAAGTTGGACACAACAAGAATGCTAAGCTGCCAATGTCCAAGATCTTGCAGTATCTCGAATTGAGAATGAATCCTTTCGGCGACAGGATCTGTAAGGTCTTCAGGTCTAGTCAGGATGGCGACTGTAAGGTAAAGGTACCAATACCCGGACATGTACCTATATCCGGACACCTTTATTATTTATAAGTATAATGTGAATTAAAATTAAAGATAAAAGTATTTTTTCTTGTAGTTTAAAATTTCAGTTATAATATCCAAACGTTTATTTTCATAAATTTATATATTTTTAAAGGTATCCAGACACAGATACGTGTCCAGGTATTGGTACATTTCCTATTCTTAAGTGGCCGGGTATTGGTATCTTTACCTTATCTTCGAAGATTTTCTGAACATGATGTCTGTATTCAGCGATGCTGCTCCAAAGACTGTGAAGGGTGAGCACGCATTTAGAATATTCGGTAAGCCGCCAGTTAATTATTTACGATGTTCTGAAATCCTCTTTTTGGTGACAAAATCTTATTTACGAAGATTTCGACAGTGACGATATGCTCGGTGTGGGAGACTTACGACAAGTGATCGACAGATTAACGGCGTTCCAGAGATTAAACGATAGCGACATGCAGCAGCTTCTTTAGTATATCCTTGAAGTTGATCTGGATGACGACGGAGCACTCAGTTTCGCCGAGTTTGAGCATATTATAGAGAAGAGTAGCGACTTTTCTAAGTAAGACACTTCGTCAGATCACAATTATAAAGTAATAATTTTATTTGCATTCGCCAGTAGTAGGTAAGCTATGTTGGTTCTACCCCGGGAGCTCCGAGGGGGGGTGAGGGGCGGGGGGTACCGCGGGGGGATACCGCGAGGGGGGTGGGATACCGCGGGGAGGGGGAATACCGCGGGGGAGGGGAAGGGGGGTATTGCGTTTTCATGCGTCGCGGGGGAGGGGGAGGGGGGACCGCGTTTTCATGCGTCGCGGGGGGGAGGGGGAGGGGGGACCGCGTTTTCATGCGTCGCGGGGGAGGGGGAGGGGGGTATCACGTTTTCATGCGTCGCGGGGGCGGAGGACCGCGTTTTCGTGCGTCGCGGGGGCGGGGGACCGCGTTTTCATGCGTCGCGGGGTGAGGGGTACCGCGTTTTTCGGCGTCGCGGGGGCGGGGACCGCATTTTCGCCGCGCCGCGGGGGACCGCGTTTTCGCCGCGCCGCGGGGTGATCACGTTTTCGCCGCGCCGCGAGGTGATCGCGTTTTCGCCGCGCCGCGGGGTCCGCGTTTTCGGGCGCCGCGGGGCGTGGGGGTTCGCGTTCACGTTTATATTGTAAAAAATTGCTTACCATCGCTGGATACCATTTCCCGGCTCTCAGTCACCTTCCGCACTGTGTGTGTGTGTGTGTGTGTGTGTGTGTGTGTGTGTGTGTGTGTGTGTGTGTGTGTGTGTGTGTGTGTGTGTGTGTGTGTGTGTGTGTATGTGTGTGTGTGTGTGTGTGTGACACAACATTGATTGTTTTTTCATTTTTACACTTATTGTTACACTTATTATTACACGTATTGTTAGTCTCTTAGCAGTATAGGTCTCTTAAATTTAGATGATATACACTTAAAATATTTTTAAAAATACTGCAGTCTAAACAGTCAATATTTACACGAATACACACATAGGGCACATATTACACGGTAAAATGATATATAATGGATCTCCGCAGGATGAGCAGAAATGTCCGTTCATGAGAATCAGCGGACATGTCTCATGTTTTCGACAAACATACAGCATCGAGAATAATCCTCTTAGACTGATGATGCATGACGCACAAAACTTTGTATGTCCTGGAGTAAAGTAGAAATTCGTGCAGCACATCCGTGTAAGAGGATTTAATGTATTTATTTCAGCTTGATTCATGACTCTGAATATTTCTTCCGAAACATCCTCAGACATTTCACTATTATAACATGAATCATCGGACAATACTGCATCATCATCTTCATCTATTCCTTCCTCTTCATCTACATCCATTTCTCCAGGCACTTCTATTTCTTCAATCACTTCCATTTCTTCCTTGTTTGCTTCAACTTCCATTTCATGTCCTTCAAATAATTCCTCGAAATCCATTTTTTTTCCACACTTGCACTCACTACTTTTAAATCTAATGTTTTAAAAACAAAGCCGAGAACTTGAGTCGCCAGTAAATAATTAAAAATTAGCACAAGAGTTATGTTCGACCAAACTGGCAATTTTATTTTAAAAGACGCTACGTTTCGACCGCTACATTCGGTCCTTATCAAGCGTGTACAACTCACAAATATTGATTAGTTGGACATAGTTTCCAAATTACGCCGAATCTAAAAACTGAACATCGAAAAATTTTTTTAGAAAGCGACAAACAAATAAGTAAAGTACGTTGTATAAAAGAACTTACATATCTGAGTATTATAAATAATCAGAGGGACAAGTCCCTGTCGTGCGATTGCGACTGACAAGGAAAGACGGAGCAATAAACATTGACTTCGAAGTTTAACTGAAGTAGAGAGAGGGAAGTAGACGAGAAGGGGATATTACATTTCTTTTATGATATGTTCATAGAGAGCATTAAGACTCTCAGTGTCTTTTTGCATATTAATAGTGTTGTCCGATTTTTTAATAAAAACCATCTCTGCTAACTCCCTCTTCCTAATCCATTTCTCTTTGTGCATTATCTCCGGATTCTCCCAATCAAAATCGTGTCCGCGGGATATTCGGTGTTCACTAACTACAGATAGTTTGCCGGCTGGTTTTTTAATATCATTCTGGTGTTCTTTCAAACGTGTGCAGAGATGCCTTTTTGTCTGCCCTATATATGTAGCGTTACAATCTTTACATTCGATCTTGTATACGATTTCAGTTTGTTTTAAATCGTCGATATTATCTTTCCCCCGTTTAATTAGGCAGTCTAATTTTTTGGGGATTGTGAATAGAGACATAATATGGCACTTTCTCAGCGTGTGATTGATGTTTTCGCTTAAACCCTTTATGTAAGGTAACGGCATGCACATCTTTAGATCAAATTTCGTTTTATTATCAGTAGAGATGTTATGTGAGGTATCCCGTATCCTTAAAATGTGTAGCCTATTTAGAATGTGTTTATTAATCACTTGTTGTGGAAAGTTATTGTTTATTAAGATGTCTTTGACTATTTTGATGTTATTATTGTGGAATCTTTTATCAGAGAGTAATATCGCACGGTCAACTAAACTTGTGATGGTATTCAACTTATATTTTAAGCGGTGGTTCGAATAAAAGTTTGTGTATCTTCCCGAGAACGTTAATTTTCGATACCAATTCGTTAGCAGAGTATTGCCATTTCTTATGACAGTTGTGTCGAGGAAATTAAGAGATCCATTATTTTCAACTTCATATGTAAATTTGAGTCTAGGATGATAATCGTTGAAAACTTTAAGTATCAGGTCCACGTGTTTTCTCGGGACAACCGCAAAAATATCGTCCACGTATCTGACAAATAATGGGATGTTAAAATTTAAAAGATTTAGGCAGTGTGTCTCTAGATCATCCATTACGATATCCGCGGTGTCAGGAGATAATGGGGATCCCATGGGGCTACCGAAAATTTGTTCGTATATTACGCCATTGAATACAAAACTTGTGGACGACAAAATTAAATCTATTGCATGTAAAAATTGCTGTAAAGTGAGATCAGTTTTTTTGGAAATGTGGAACCACCTTTTTTCGATACCCCTCAAAACCAAGTCTTTAGGTATGTTTGTAAATAAGGCTGTGACATCCAACGAAATGAGTACCTCATCGTCGTTAATTTTCTTATTGTTAATTAACTGAGCAAAGGCCCAGCTGTCCTTGATGTGTGACTTCGGTTTTGGGATAGAGGAGTGCAAAGTCTTTTGGAGGAGACTAGCTACATTATAGAGAGGGCTACCTAACGTCGATACAATGATACGTAACGGTAAACCAGCTTTATGTACTTTCGGCAGTCCGTAGGCCCTTGGAAGATTTCCGTTCGTACAATTCAGTTTTCTGTACATATGATCACTGACGATGCCATTGCCATGCCAAGCTTTGACCAGTTCATTAATTTTGGTGGTAATCTTATTAATTGGATCTCTCTCTTTCGATATGTAAGTTCTTTTATACAACGTATTTTACTTATTTGTTTGTCGCTTTCTAAAAAAATTTTTCGATGTTCAGTTTTTAAATTCGGCGTAATTTGGAAACTATGTCCAACTAATCAATATTTGTGAGTTGTACACGCTTGATAAGGACCGAATGTAGCGGTCGAAACGTAGCGTCTTTTAAAATAAAATTGCCAGTTTGGTCGAACATAACTCTTGTGCTAATTTCTAATGTTTTAAGTGGTTTAAATCTAATGTTTTAAATGTTTTAATTGTCTTAAGATGACGAACGAATTGTATAAGTCGCACAAACAAGCACGCCAACCGACCGCTCTTACTTCTAGTCCTCGACTACTGAGCGTACCATCAAATTCATCCTTCTACATCTCGCTATTGTCACATCTTTTGTTTGGTTTTGTTTATCATATCTCATTTCACCGTGATCTCAGCATCCATACGAATGCACCTTCCGAAAAATCTACGATGTGCAGTTTTGCACGTGTCCTGCGACGAAGACACCGCGAGACACGTATGTTCACGAAAACAATAACGTGACTTTCGATCATTTGATCTGTATAACTGCTATCAAACAGCTAAAACACCTTTAAAAACAGCTATTAAACAGCTATCGAACAGCTAAAACACCTTTAAAAACAGCTATTAAACAGCTATCAAACAGCTAAAACACCATTAAAACAGCTATTAAACAGCTATTAAACAACTATAACATATTTAAAAACAACTAAAACATCTATACTATGTGGGAAAAGGAAATAAAACAGCTATATGTGTATACATCTATAGTTTATTTAAAAAAAATCATACATATTTCTGGTGTCGCGACCACCAGTTAGATATTTTTAATACATTTTGTAATGCGCAATTCTTAACATGTTTTTCACATCTTATAGTATTAGTAACATCTAGATTATTTAAAGATTCGATATCTTCATAATCCGCATCCAAAGTCTCAATGTTTAGACTTTTTCTCGCTTTATTCTCAAGTAGATCCACCAGCCATTCTCGTTTCTGACATCCCTTAACATACACAAGAGTCGACGTCTCGTCACCCTCTCCAAGCACGGCCGATGTAATTAGATGTTTCGCCATGCTGTATGGTACGTTTCCATCCTCCCATCGTAGTCCATGGTGATTTGCAATCAACCAGGAAGCGCATGACTTGTCGGATTTCATGAGGAGACTCCATGGCATGGGACATGTAAAAATGTAATGCGCCAAAACGGCCCCGTTTGTCAGAACCGCCACCTCCTTTACGACAAATTTCATCCCGACGGTGAATCCCTGCAGATCGACAAACGTTGGTACGATCATGACGAAACGACGGAGCAATATGTAGCTTATCACGATACATCAGTGCCTCTTATATCGCAATATCCGCTGATATTGCAATTTACATGATTTTGCGCACTACGTTCGACAACGGACAGTATTCGATTACGCGATCATGCAAGACGAGACAATAGGCGGTAGTATTTGCCGGTACATTCTCTTTACAGTCAAATTCTATTCGCACATCCACGGTGGCGCTCTTGACAGATTCGTTTTGTCGCGAGCAATCAATGACAACAAAAGGTCCTTTAGTCAGGAATGTAACCACGGTGCAAAGCGTATCGAAGCAGTCGTATCCGTAATAAGTTTTAAACGCGCATACATATCGAAAAGGACGGCGTATCGATTTTTGCCAAAATCCAGATTCAAGTCATCGTACGGATAAAATTCAGAGTTTAGATAAAGTTTCACGTTGGTCAAGTTACAGTCATCGAATACGCTAACATCTTGCGACATGATATTCTTGCGTCCGGTCTGCAGCGCAAAGATGACGTACCGCGGCTTCTCCAGCTGAGTCGCCGTTTTAACGGCCCACGAATGCTTGGTCGTGCTCTGTAACATAGGGTACTCATACAGATCCCACGAACGGAAACTAAGATATCGCCCGCTTTCCAAGGCCCGTAGCATGGATAGCTTATTGATCTCGTTTAATGTGACGTGAGGCATTCGCCACTGTACTTTAAACAATTCAATTTCCGGCTCCGTCGCCGGATTTCCCACAATGCAATTATTATCGCTGCGCGCTCGTATCAAAATTAATTCGTGACGAGCGTTAACAACCACGCGTTTGTAATCCTCGCAAAAGCCCAACAATGTGTTGAACGGTACGCAATAGTTGAAATATCCCTCCGGGTGAGAAATGTCCCATCCAGCATTTTGCATAATTTTTGCTTTGTCATTTGTAAACGATACGTAGTTCTTGATGGTACTGGTTATTCCAACGTTTCTGTTGCGATCAATCTTCACGCCATTGAGCTCGTATCGAATTTCGTCAAACATGAACGCCACGCAATTATTCGCAAGCATTGTCTCAGACTCGTCATTTTTTCTCTTTATCGTCAATCTTCCTTCAACGTAGAGAAAGCTCTCGCACGGCAACGTGTATAAATCCTGCTGTTGTATGGGTATTCTTATCTCATCGTTATGTCCAAACGTTGTGTTGGCGTACGGATTGTACGTGTGTGTCTCAATCTTGACGACGCTGTCGTCAAAAATCGGTTCACCTCCAATGTTTAAGATATTAGCCATTTCGTACGGCGAAACCCAATGATTTCAAAAATTCGACGTTCGACGCGGTGAGTTTCTTCTTTGGCGATCGGATTGTCTCTCTAATTTTGTTTCTCGTCTGTTGCACCTGCTCAGCTTCGTTCAGTACGAGCATCTCACGTTATCGCTGTCGTCTTCGTACATGCAGTCTAACGGTGATCTCCTCTCCACGAAAATCAATCAATCGACCGTCCTGATCCACGACGCGAAGCGTCAAGTCCGAAATGCTCCGTACGATGATCGGAAGGTAAATGATCTGTGCCGGCGTTTCCGATATCTTATATCCAGGAGGCACACTCGGTGAAAACTCGTGTATCGTGTGCACGTGCTTGTCGTTGCTGTACGCACCCGCGGTCACGTTACACTCTATGCGAATAATGTTTACGTTGATGATATTTATCGGAACATCCGATTCGTGCCATTGTCGCGACTCCAGCACGCGATTCGCTGAAAATCCTAGCAGCGATCCAATGTTGTTCGGTTTGGTGAAATTTATCCGATAAGCGCACTTGATCTCGCTCTTCATCGTATTGTTATTAGCCCGAATAACAATCAATGGGCGCGGCTCATCTTCGTTTGTCGAGACAATATTGGATTGGTTCCATAAAAGAGCGCGTTTCAGATACATGTCTATATCACGCAGTTTGTACGATCCTTCGGGAATGGTAATCTCTTTGTTGTCGTCATCGTCATCGTCATAGTAGAATTTATTGTTCGACGAATTTACATTTGGTATCGTGTTATAGGTTTCAAAATCTGTCAGACCGAGCTCGTAATCGCCATCGCTCAAATCCACGGCGGGAAAGTAGCTCACCGCGAGGATGCTGCTCTTGCCGGTGAGCGTAAATGTCAGTGACATGTTTGAACGAATACTGAGATTAAACATCGTAACGCCTGTCTTTAAATTGATTGTCAACCGACTGTAGAAAGCGCAGACACAGTTGTCCGCAATTGCTCTGATCGTAGCGCTGAAAAGGCGTGCGATTGTACTCTATCTTCGTCACGCTCGGTTCGAAATATCGCACCAATTCTTTCGGCGGTCGAAGATTGCCGAAACTGTCGAAATATATGACGCGATCTCCTCTCTTCGCGTACGCCACCCAGTGAGTACCGGGTCCCTCAGCATTATCCAAATTCACGATACCGCTCTCGTTTCGACGTATACCTCCGATCGGTAACGAGTCGCGCATGAAAATACCTCTAAAATATGGAATGCGCATACGTTTTGCAAGTTGTTGCAATTGCACGTTGGTAGTTACACCCTTGGGGATTTTTAGAGTCTCTTCGACGTTTTTTTTTCTCGAGACTCCCCGTCCGCGTTTGTATGGAGCGAGATAAAGTCCGTGACTTTCCATGGCGCGATTGTGACGTTGCATCTCTTTCAGCTGACGTCGCGCGGCTTTGTTATCATTCATGGCCTTTGCGACTCCCGCCGCTCCACCGACCAACGAACCGAGAACCCCCAACAACGGCAGGATCGGTAGGATACCGCCGCGTTTCGCTACCGGAAGTATTCGCTTGATCTTCTTTTTTTTCTTCGTTTTCAAACCCATACCGAGTTTCGTTTTAGCCTTCATGGCCGCCCAGACGGCTGTAGCTGCAGCTCTCTCTCCGAGAGTCGAATCGTTCGCGGTGACACGTTTTCGCGCTTTCGCGGCGAGTATATTGTCTGCCACGTGTCGTTCTGCGAGATCGTTGCTACGCGAGTAGGCTATGTCGTGCTCGCGGCACGCTGCGTCCAATGGATTGATACCCCGATCACCTCTTGCCAATCGTGTTTCTAAATGAGTTCCCGGACCGCAAAATTGATAGCCGGGGATATGTAATTCGATCGGAAGCGCATTTATCGCGCGATTCAGCAGACCTCGACCTATCTTCGGCGGCATTCGCCGCAGTTTTTTATCAACGGTGGCGGACCGTCGATGTGCGTTTGCTGACTCGGCAAATTATAATGTTTTAAACAGCGACGATATTGCTGAACCTCCGAATCTGCCTTGATATGTTCGGGAAGCTTATCCCACAAGTAATCTATGTAATTATAAAACTGTCCGTAGTAGAATGACCTTTGGTATATACTTCAACTGCTCGGCGGTTAAATCGTAAATATCGCTGTTATCCGACACGAGCAAAAACATTTTAAAGACTGAGCATCTCAGCTCTACGCGCCTCTATAAATAGGCCAGCTTTCTCGATACTGTTTTTCATTCGTTGTGGAAGGGAGGTAAAATGCGGTTCGTACGACAATCGCGGACGATCAAAGTGACAAACTTTGACGATAGGATACAGTTAACGAAAGAGGTACGCAAACATGGAGACGTGCTACCGATTTCAATACGCGGTATCATCTGCGGTCCGTCGAATTGCGGCAAGACAAACGTCTTGATAAGCTTGCTGGAAAGTCCGCACGGTGTACGTTTCGAAAACGTGTATGTGTACTCGAAATCGTTGCAACAACCGAAATATCGATATTTGGAGAATATACTAACACCGATAGAAGAGATTGGCTACTTTACGTTTTCGAATAACAGTGACGTCATTCCACCGAGCGAGGCGCTCCCGAATTCTATTTTTATCTTTGATGACGTGGCGTGCGACAAGCAGGATACGATAAGAGAATACTTTGCAATGGGCCGGCACGCGCACGTTGACTCCTTCTATCTTTGTCAGACGTATGCAAAAATACCGAAGCATCTGATACGAGACAACGCGAATTTATTGATTCTGTTTAAACAAGATGGTACCAATCTGAAACACGTATACAACGATCACGTAAACACAGATATGTCTTACGATGATTTCAGTAAATTGTGTCATACATGTTGGCAGCAAAAGTATGGATTTGTGGTGATAGACAAGGACAGCGCGATTTCGAATGGTCGATACAGAAAAAGGATTTAACGACTTTGCGATACCGAAACGTGCTTAGTTGTCGTCGACGCATCGATTGAACAACGTTATCGCAACATGGACAGCGGCGAGGAGATTAGAGAGCGCGAGAAGATAGCAAATCAAATTGCAAAAACGAGCAATTCGATTCGCAAAAAGTATCACGCCTTAAAAACGGGTAAATGGAGGAAGATATCGCGTTGGAGAGACACTTTAAGCCCATCATCGAGCCTCTAAGGCAGATTGCCGAAAACACCGTTGGCAAGGAATCTGATGTGTCAAAGATTGAGAATAAAACGGCGTGGGAAGACGAAGAGCCAAAGCTCAAACGAAAACGACCAAACGCCTCGTTTAACGACTCTGTAATGGCTTCAACTCCGGTTACGTTGAAACGATCGATAAATATGCCATCTAATTTGAGCGAAATATCCAAAATTTTACAACCGCGTAAATCGAAAGATTCATTGAATGAACCACCGATAACCTCAGCGCCTTCCGTGCAACCTCCAATGGTCAAATCACTCGCAAACGAGGATGTTTTCGAAAACCACGGATGACTCACTCGTGACGTCTGTTCGGGAGCAGTTGCAAACATCTGAGGGTCGAGAAATGTTGCGAGATCGCTTGGGTCCATTGAGCCATAAGTACGTCGGGGCAATTCTCAGTGGCGATCAAGAAAGCGGTATAGACACCGTATACGGCGTTTATTTCAGCAAACGATGGAATGATGCTAGGTAATAAACGTTTTGACGTGGACAACGCGGACAACATAATTATCAACGGCACACGATACGCTGGCACACCGCGGTCCTTTACGAGTTGATCTTTAAGAAACTTCCCGATTACGACATCTACACGGAGGATGACATGCAAACATACAAGAGCATTCTGTTGACGACGAGTGCTCATAAACGCAATTACGATGCTCATGCTTAAATAAATGGCAACAGAGGACCCAAATACACAAATATAATCGCGCCGTTGATTTCGGGTAAAATAGCTGGAAAAGGTATACCGCGTGCCATGACATTAATCGGCAACAAGATCGATCATATAATTGCACCGCTGATGTCGGGTAAAAAAGCTGGAAAAGGTATACCGCGTGCCATGACATTAAACGACAACAAGATCGACTATGTTCATTGGGACGATCCCAACGAGCTTGTAGATCGTCTTCGATTGCTCGAAGCTTCGCGCCTTGCCGGTCACACCGGTCACGATAACGAGATCCTGTCGATTATCGAGGAACTTCGCGAGGCTGGACTTATTATAAATTAAACCGCGCGTCGGCGAGTCATTCAATCCACA
>JASTWP010002733.1:0-37219 GCA_030770255.1 Temnothorax ravouxi | reverse complement strand
TGTCGCTATCGATGGGTGGCGATAAGCTATGTGACTTAAAGGAACCCTATGACATTCCATTTCTACCGATGCTTCGATTTTCGGCAATATTTCTAACCATATCCTGACTTTCATGGAAAATTTTGAGAAATTTTTATGAAAATTTTTCCATAAACTAAACATAGAAATATTACGTATCGTTACTAATTGTAAGACATACTGCTTGAAATCTGATATTTCTATTTAGTTATATTATGATCTTTATGGAAATTTTTGAAAAATTTTTATGAAGATTTTTTAATAAACTGAAACATAGGAATATTACGTATCATCACTAATTGTAAGCATAATGCTTGAAATTTGATATTTCTATTTAGTCATATTGTTATCTTTATAGAAAATTTTGAGAAATTTTTATGACAATTTTTTAATAAGCTGAAATATTACGTATCACCATTACAACCGAATTCTTGAAAATCTAATATCTTTCTATCTAAATATATTCTGACTTTCATAGAAAATTCGAAGAAATTTTGTGAGAATTCTTTAATAAACATAGAAATATTATGCATAGAAATATTATGCATCATCATACAAGACACACAATGTTCGAAACTTGATAATGATAATGATGGTAATATTGATGATGATAATGATAATGATGATGATGAGTATAGAATAGCATTTCAGTAGGTTATTTTGAATTAAATTATGCAAACTTTATTTAAAACATTTTTTTATCGACCAAATATTGTACAACAACACAAACTAGAATTTAATGCATGATAAGTTTATCTTTTATATTTAAGTCGACAGCCTTAATGTTATTTCCACATTTATATCGGTAGCTGAAACACATTCAAGCAAATGGATGAGCAGTTCGCGCGATATTCCATGGCACGATAAGTCCGAACATAACCAAGTGAATAGATACGATAACGTTCCGTTGAAAGGATCATTTGAATATTGGACGCTGGCATGAAAGGCGACAACACTTCTCGTTCGTACATGCCGAACGCAAATATATATAAAGCTTCGTCTTGATGGTACGCGCGCACAGATACACACACCGGAATAGGGGCAGGTGTGCACGACGAAAAATAGCTTACAAACACGAGATACTGGAGCCTCCCTTTTATAACACAATCGTAAAAACTCACACTACACAAATATCTACCGAAGAATACCGATCGACCGGGCGGATATCCAAGCATCGGCTATCCAGCGCAAGATTTTACCGATTAGAGATCTCCATATCTTCGGTCGCCATCGTTCTTTTCCCGCTTGATCGTTTCAACCCTTTGCAACAGAACAGAAAGTAAATGTTGTCTAATACTTACACAGCAAAAAATCGTGCGTCCAAATGTTAAAATTTTTTTGTGTTACCAAGATTTGACTATTATTTCAATGTAAAATTAACATACAACAGCTATGTTATTATTTTCGTAACATTTTTATGTGTTATATTTATGTCAACGTGATAACTAACACTTTATGTATGTCATTTAGAAATTTAATATTATTTTGTGAGTTCTTTTAACATAATTATTTCAAAAAATCAACGCGTCTTAAAGTTATTTTAACAAAAGTTAAAGTAAATTTTCAAATAATCGTAAACTTTGACATATAAAATAATCAAATTTACTAAAATATGTGTTAATAACTCAAAATAAAATGTATAATATACATTTCGTAAGAGTTACATTAAATCAGACGAAGCAAAATGTTATATCGACATTTTGTACAAGTTATTTTTATATTATACTTAAAGTTAAAAGAACACATATAAATGTAAAATATAGTGTCAATAAATTAACATTTCTAATTTGTCAACAAGTAACACACGATGAATGTGAGTTATTTTAACATAAAATTTAGAGTGGACTTTCTGGGACATTTGAAAAATGTTACGATTAACATTTTATTTTTTACTGTGTATGTACGCATGTTTTGTTGTAGATGTTAACGTTTCTGAGCATTTTTAACAATGCCGTATAAAGAATCAAAATGTTTTTTGTTATAACATTATTTGTTTCGGGTTTTCCATAATGTTTTAAACGTTTCTTGTGTTAATCATCGGAAATCCAAACTCTTATATTTTCAAATACTAAGAAAATTGATAATACCTTATTCGATCTTTTTATTTCGCTTATACTTCGTTACGCCGTCCATCACTGTCCAGCTCGTTGTTTATGCTCCGGTTACCAAAGCTGCGGAGCGAAACGACGGGTTATGCCGGATGAGAGAGTCGCGCCACATTCAATTCGTGCTCCTCGTTCGTGGATAATCGAATAAAGCTCGAGAATCCAATCTACTCCAAGTTGAAATGGTAGATTGGTACCCGGCGGTCCCTACTTCTCTCTCGCTAATACGACTTGATTCATGAGCCGAGCACGTGTGTCGTACTCGCGATCTCTCTCTCCGTCTCGCTCTCCTTGTTTCGGTTCTCTCATCTTGCGTTGGTGAGGCGAGGGGTCAAACGTTCTGCTACATCAGCCCTCGCATTAAGGCAGAACTCGAGGGCTCCTGCCGCCCTAAATGTGCCTTTCATCATCCCATTTCGAGTTAATTCGTTTATCATCTGAATTATTTGTACACCGCCGTTCTCGCGGCTTGGCTCGGAAAATGACACTCTTGAGAAATTATCGTTCGATCGGAAGCTATCAGTTATGAGGAAGATCAAGTGAAAGAGATGCAACTCGAGATTTTATTTATCCCAAACAAATTTATTGATAAATAAATATTATTTGCTTCACGAAGATCAAAATTATCGAGTTTACAATCGTCGTCGTCTTATCATCTTCATCGAGAATAGAGAAATAAGTTCGAGCAATCGTTGCACGCCAAAATATTACACTCGGCATCGTAGTACAATAGATATATAGGAGCAGTTTTGGCTTCCACTGCGTAGACTCTCTGTTTTCATTGTGTAACATTTCTATCGAGGATCGTGACGCATCTTCTGGGACGACCACTCCGGTCGTCTATGCAGACGGCACGCCGCGTCGACCTTGTAAATCAGCTCGAATGAACATCCCCGCGTAATCCTCGAGTAATCCGGGACCCGTTCGTTGAGCTTCGGCAGCCGGTAGAGCGGCGGTGGCCGTGGAGTACGTATTTCACGGTTTCTTTGTCAAATGGCACGGAAAATATAGATCGTCCCGAAAATGTCGGGATTTCATCTCGAAGAAATTGTCTCGATCATTACGATAAATCCGCCACTAAGAGAACCATTTGTTGGATGAAACGCGTCGAAAATAAAATAAAATTCCATTCTGTTTAAACAATACATCTATTTTTTTATTAAATATAATAAGAAAATGAATTTTGTAGCCGATTACGTTATTATAAGTTGCCTCGAATGCATATATTTGACACAGCCGAAAGCCCGTAACAATTAAATGCTGGTCGTTTATTTTATAATGGAATTATTAATAGCAGCGGCAACCGATGCTCTAATCTCCTTAGCATTCATGGACTATTAGTTCAGACGAGCCACTTAACGCGACAGACGGCCCGTTCGCATCTGTTACCGGAAACAGGTCGCATTATTTACTGTTTTATGATACCTGGGAAACCCGCAGCGGGTTAATTAAATGGAAAAACATCGTTCTCCTTCCGTTGCTTTCCGCTGTCTATCGAGCGTCATTATAACTCGACTCGGGCAGCTTCGTCGGCCTATTGCCACTGCGTTCCGTTCACGTTTCGTGCTCGTCGGCGATTTCCTCGTTACGCACGTTAGATATATACGCGCTTAATTTCGGAAGATTTCTTTTTTTTTGTTCGTTCGCGTGGCGGCAAATTTAGCGGAACGCGAGACGAGTCACGCCGCGCGGTCGACCGCCCTTTGTGCGTTACGCGCGGTGCGTTATCTCGCGCGATGCTGCGGTAATAAAGGTATGAGAACACGCACGTGGCACGCATAACTCATCGCCGCTTGGGATCGCCGCGATGGCACCCGAATGTTTCGAGCATTAGCCGGCACATCCACGGAAACACGCAGACGCCGCGTCGCCTGTTTCCGTCAGCATGGCAACGGAACATCTTACGATCTTTCTGTAAAATTCTATGAAATTCGTTTTCACCGTTGTTTTCTTGCAATAATAAATTCATACAACTATATAATCTTATCTTTAAAGCATTAAAAAAATTTAGATGCAGACAAAGAAAAATTAAGTACGCTGCAACAAAGGTAAACATTTTCTAACGTTTATTATACGTTTTTTTATTAAAAAAAACTATAAATTAACTAAATGAATTAAATTCATTGCACTTTTATATAAATTTTTCAATATTTATACATACATTTATTTATTTATTTAATGTATTAATGCTAAAAACAATGAAAACTATATGAAGATGCACCCCTTCGATGAACAAGTGAGATGTATGCAAGCATAACGTTTTCCTAGTCATTCGTACGCTACACTTCACCGTGCCATTTGTATTGTCGTATCGTGATTTCGAGCGAATCGTCACTCAAAACGCGGGGAGGCTGCTCGTAGGCGTCCAAGTGAGCCCGGCGAGTGAGCGGCGGGTCCATTATTGTCCGGCGCTTAATCTGTTTGTTGTATACCGCCGGCGGGCTGCTAAGTGGTATCCCATTCTATGGTATCCCTACGTTGTATATAGAACCAGCGTGCGACGAGGGGGAGGGAAATTCCCCTTGCGAACGCGACACATGTTGTTACATCATGTCGCCCATTGTCGTCGCAGCGCAACCCCAGCGCTCCGCTGTGAGTCGGGACGATTTCGGTTGGTGAGAGATGAGCACAGAGAGCATCATGGGGAGCTCTAATCGCGTACCACTTGACACTCAGCGGCCAGGACCTCTCTTTAACCGCGTGTGGTCTCCGCCACCCAGCCGCTGGCTCGCGTCGCGACGTGTAAACGTATTATTTTTAATGTCCTACCGGTACGATGCACATTTTGCGGCTTGATGACATCTTGAATGAAGCTCCCTAAGATGAATATGCTACTGCATGTGCGCGTAATGGATGTGTGCAGAAATATCTTGCATTTTTTCTCTATAAATACAATAATTACGGAAATCATATAAATATTTTTTAAAAAAGAAGAATAGAAGATTGATATAGGTATAGTAAGCATTAATAATTTATATATATATAGTCATACATCGTTAGAAATTTATATATATTTTTTTATATAAAATGTTATTTTATCAGCAAAATATATGCGTATCTGTCAATTTTTTTCCCTTTTTTTATGCCTTCGTGTATAGGAATATTATTACAACATTCTATATAGTTCGTTAAAAACTACTTAACAATTTTATTGAAGAAGTAAATAATAAGATTTACATTTTGTTAAAGAATCGTCAAGTAAATATTTCGATTAACGCGATCGCAACAAAGAGGCGTTGCGTTAAAGAACAATACATCGTATGCCACATGGGCACGAGGGTTAAACAACAATGAATGAGCCTATCTAATCCCTGACAAGATTTAATGCGGAGTACGTGATATATCTGTATTGCTGCCGCAGGTATCCAAATAATGGATTCTGAGGCGCGATGCGGCCCTTATCAATCTCGAGCAGTGTTTGTGGAGAGCTTGCGCAGATCGCTCCAGGGGTTGGCTTTGTGCATTCGCACCCGGGCTGGTTTCCAATCTTGCGCGTTACGTTCACCGTACACAAGATCACCGCGTGACTCTTAACACATTCGCTTCGGGTGATTTTCACTCGAAAAATATTAAAATTCGGGCATTTTCCAAAGTCTTGTGTGATATATTGGAAAAATTATTAAAATTAAAAGAAAAACTGAAACTCATCAAAATGTGAAACTCATAATTTTATTGAATTAAATTCGTTTCCACACATAATTTAATGGCTTTTAAGGCAATGATAATCCGTAAAACATTAGTCGAGATGTAACGGTATACTTGACAGGATTTTCCGTAATAGGAATATCATACATACACAGAAAACTCATCTTCAGATAAATGATGGACTTTTCATGTTTATCTTTTGATTTTAGGAAGTATGACACAATTTATCTCACAAAAAGAAGATTAAATATTAAATCGGGACCTCTACCTGTTTTGAATAAAGAACAAATGTTACTTGTCTTTAATTTAAAAAACGATGAAAAACTGCAAAAAGAAAAATTCAAACAAATACGAATATATACTCTCTAAATCTGAATCAGTGCCTACTGCTGAATCAGTGACTATTCACTGATTCAGATGTAGAGTGTAGGTATTCACCCAGCACTAGTTAGATGAAAATGAAGAAGAATATTAGACAGCCACTCTTTCTATAGATATAACGTCAATATAAATTCGGTTGGGCTTCTTATAGAGAACTCTAGTACTCACAAGTACTCAAAAATCCTTTATTGACTATATTCTTACACGGTTTGCGGCATAAGTGCATAATGTGACATATCTCGTCACTCGAAGTCAATGTCAAGCATGAAAGAACGATATGTCCCATTTCCTGAAGTGATCGAATGTGTTAAGATTGTGAAAAGAAAATAAAAAAATTATTATATTACTTAAGCTTATTGCTTATTGAAAAATAATTGCTTGCCATAAATATAATTGTTTTTCTTTTATCATAATTGTAACACGCACCCTCAGTTTTCATCGACAACTGTTTCGTGCTTTTATTACAAGTCAATATGACATTTATGATCCCCAGAGATTCGAAGCTTACAATCTACAATTTTGACATGCGTATGGGATGTCATCGTTACGTTTAACATATGTCCAACAATTCAAAACATGCTTTAACATCTTTTTTTCGTGAATTTTAATGAAGTTTTGTTTTTTAATGAAGTTGACTTATTTCTTATATGTTCGAAGAATCATCATTGTGCAAGGAATTTATTTTAATGACTTGCTGTGATAATGTTCTTGTAGAATGTATAGATAAGAATTCTAATCGACTCGACTATGATCGTCATGACAATACGGACCATTGATTTTGGTCAGGTTATCGTTAAGACATTTCAAACTATGGGTTTTGGTCTTTCTAAATTAATGTAATTTTGATGCTTATATATAAGCATTCTATTTAAATAATTAAAGTTATTGCGAAAAATATTACCTCAGCCAGGGTACGAACCTGGAACCTCCCCCGTATAGGGTGTGTCGTGCCAGTTCGACCACTGAGGCATTTGGTAATATTTATCGCAATAAATTATCCTGACTGAGGTAATATTTTTTGCAATAAATTTAATTATTTAAATAGAATGCTTATATATAAGCATCAAAATTACATTAATTTAGAAAGACCAAAACCTATGGTCCGAAATATCTAATGATAATCTAATCAAAATTAATGGTCGTATAATTGTCATGACGATAATAGCTAGTCAAGTCGATTAGAATTCTTAATTGTTTATTAGTTTCTGGCGAAGTAAATGTTTCTTACTCGGTTTTTATAGATGTTACGAAATACAATATCATAAAATATAGAACAATATAGAAATGTTAGAGTTGGATACTGCATTAATTTCCGTATTATACTAGCGATCTATTCTTTACTGATGATTATTGATTTATTAATTGAAACAATTGCACTCATTAGGATTAAAATTGTATATGAAATATACGAATGTTTTCTATTTCGGCTTGTTAAAATTTAATGACTGTCGAGTTAAGGAATTTTAATATTTATTTCTTTTTTTTTATTTGTCTAATTATATAGTTTCTGTGTGTGTATACTATAGTACTATAGTATATGCATGTGTATAATGCTCGTATTCATCGGAATTTATTCGCCATTGCTACAAAATTGATTATGCTATAAAGGTGTTTGCAAAATGTACATTTAATTATAGTCACAACTTGAGACTGATCAAACTTTTGAAGAATAGTAAAATAATTATACATATATAAACATGATGTTAAGGTGTCTTCGAGTACCGGTGTCGCCTTTGATAAGTTTGACAACGTTTCTGGTTACGCTTACGTTTACGATACTCGCGTTTTCATCGCGAAAGATGGCCCTAACAAACGACAAAGACCAACAGATAAGATCTTATTGGCATGATTTCTGACCGGCAGACCTCTCGAGCGTAATCAGCTGAATGGATCATTTTGGCGGAATTATTTCGAGGATAATTTCATTCGCCGCGCGTAAGGACATCGCGGCGGCACGATACGTCCTCATTAAGAGGCAAAAATTGAAGGCCTCGTTAGATGCCGGGGTGGTAAATCCGGGATCCCTCACTTTGTCTCCCTTCTTTCTTATCCCGTGTATACGCCGGAGATCCTTTTTTCTCTTCCACCCTGCGCATTCGCACACTCTCTCTCTCTCTCTCTCTCTCTCTCTCTCGCCGAACCTCGTTCTTTTTGTTCTCCACCTCTCCCTCTTTCGCCAACGAGTTGTTCACGACTCGTTCGAGAGCGCAAGTCCGCGAGGTCCTGGGATCGATTCTCGGCTCAGCAGGAGGCTCCTCCTACCATGACGGCCATCTTGCAACCGGCACTAGTCTCACTATATCACATCACACTTCACTGCACCGCGGTTGCATTCTTATATTCAGCCATGCGCTCGTACCCTCGGACCATACCGCCTTGGACCCCAATGGACATTTTCCTCGCGATGTCGGGAAACGCTCACTTAATTGTCATTGCGAAAGGTGTCTCGCGCTCGTAGCGATAAATAATTAATCACGAGGCAGAATAAACATTTTTTAAATCTAGCAACTTATACAAAGGCTGCGGTCTACTTGACGCTACAAATACTTTGGAGCGTTTTTCTTCTCCTTCTTTCTACATTGAAAGAAAAGAGAAGAGGAATGCTTCGAAGCATTTGTATAGCGTCAAGTGGACCGCAGTCAAAAATGACAATAGATAAGACAGTAGCAACTAAGATCAACCGAATGACATCTTTTAAAATATGTAAGTTAATCCTTTTTTATAATTGTAAACGAATGAAATCGTATATTACAAAATATTCATGTCATAGATATAGAGGAAAGTCCCCTATTATGAGATAGGCAACCTAATATGAGATGGCGGGGTTTTTTCATGGTGGGATCAACAGATGGGGCCTATCTAGGGCCTTTTAGCTTAACATATCTCATATTAGGATCTTGTATCATAATAGGGGACTTTCTTCTATGTATTATTTAATAACAATTGTCCGATTCTTTTTAAAAAATGATTAATAAAAGAAGGGTGTATATAATTTTTGTTCCAGGTACTGAAGTATTGCGACCACTTGCACGGAAAATGGTACTTCTCCGAGGTCCGCGCGATCTTCTCGCGGCGTTATCTGCTGCAAAATGTGGCCATCGAGATCTTCCTCGCCAGCAGAAGTAAGTGCCGGCAATTCCTCTTGTTTTGTTTGTCCTCAATCAGTGCGCCGCTCTCGGACGAGAGCGCATTCTGTTTCTTGTCGACTCCCCGAGTCCCTTTTCGCGTTATTTCGCGCGATGCGATCTAATCCGGCGAACGAACGGCGCGACGGAATTCCGAACTCGCCGCAAGGTGTTGCGCGCCGCGCGTTGGTTTTTACACAATAAATATCTCGCCCGCATTACGGTATGTCTCTTTCCAAAATCAATTTGTTATTCAATCCCGCGGGCACACCTGCCGCCGTTACTGCACTTTATCCCGCAGCGTCACGTCGCAATCGTAACTTAACTTTTTGCAAGCACGGTGGCGTCATTTTTAAATCGAGAATCAATGTAAAATCGCCGCGTCGCGTTGATAAAATTACATCGATTTCGCATTAATTGAATGTTAAATAGTTGAAATCGAAATTTTATATAATTGCTGATAATGACGTTTAACGATTATTCGTCCTTTGTTCAATCCGTGGCGGTTTGCTGTGTCCTATAATAAACCGCGCGATAGAATTATTTATACCTGCGCCTCACAGTCCACTATCCCGCTGATTATTTCTCCGGGGCGCAGATAAATTCCCAAGGCGTTCCCCGATTCTAATCTGATCCGGACTTTCGATGCGTCGCGTCTCGTGAGGAGACGGTTAGCGGTGGAATGTCATCCCTGCGAGGTGCCTTCGCCGTTCATTAAAAAATCACTGGAAACGCGCGTTCGTTAGCCGAAAAACGCCGGGGAACACGCACGGATCGCGTCTCTCCTCTCGCGATAAATCGTCGAACAATAAAAACTGAGGATGAGTTACTTTATAACGGGGCCGCAGCGTAACTTTCGCTCACCGGGGCCGTTATATGCTTTACGTTACGGTCGTCCAAAATTACGTATGAAGGGACCTTCTCGTTATATGGCTCTCTCTTACGATTACCGCCTCTCGACATGCTACTTATATTACCTTGTGTTCGCTGGCGTAATTTACGCTGTTATCGGACATTGCCGCGAATAAGGGCGGTTTCTGCAAAAAAGTGATTGCTGAAGACATCTGCTTGTCTCACTACCGGCGTGCAAATGTTAATAATTAGAAGATTAACGCGTACCAGTAGAAATTAAAAAAAAAGTGCGGAGCAGCTGGAGAGAATATATGCTATCTTATACGTATAATAAATATACATGTGCATAATAAATAATGTTATAGAAACCGAACGCGTGCACGCATTGATTAAGAATATTGATTTACATTGCTTGGGAAGATATTTATACGATATTTATTGAAACTATGAGAATATACTTTTTTTTTTTCGAGAAAAGAGAAAAATCGATTTTAAAATATATGCGCATTTATAGGAATATTTGCTATTTTTTATTCGTATATAAGTAAAACGATTGAATTTTTTTTCTCTTAATTAAGATTACACGAGCATTTTGCTTTCGTGTACAGATAGTTCGGTAAATTACTAAGAAGTATTTATGGTAACCATCTCTTCGCACGCCACCCTTTGAACTCTCAGGGGGAACGTCGCGGGGACGCACTCTGAACGATTGGGTCTCTCTCTCGTTTTCTATATCATTTTGCGAGAATAAGCTAATCGATTTTAAAATCTACAAATTTATCACAAGCCTAGTTACTGTATAATAAATTGGATACAATCATACTTATTAATTTATCATCACGATCTGATATCTTGATAATATTAGCATAATGATTAAATAGCGATATTCTTGCGGTATTTAAAGGCAATGTTACCGCTTCATCTTTGCCACAATGTCTTTATTAAATCGTAACTCTTATCGATATTTTCATATATAAATACATGTCTGAAATTGAAGAATTAGATTTCTAAAACAGGAAGAAGTTCTATATCTCTCTCGTTCATCATCCGAATGATTGACGTCGACGTATCCTTGAAATCGGACTCGCTTATAATTCACGCTTTTAACACCTTTTTGCCCGCAGCTTCGATCTTGTTTGCGTTCTCGGACCAGGCGACAGTGAAAAAGATGATCAAGGCGCTACCGCGAGTCGGTGTTGGCATCAAGTACGGGATACCCCAAACTAGGTAAGCGATAACCAGCCCAGAGGAAGGAAGCGCTTCTGTCGTTCCACGGAAAGATCTAAGGATCTCGGAATCTACTTCCAAACATGCTCGTCGCATTCCCTCGTTTCTTTGTCCTTTTCGGTTAAACGATTCCAGGGACGGATTCGAAGCGTTTCTTTCTACAGATATTTATCATTTTCAGCGTATATTCCAACTGTATATATAGGAGCACAAATGAATAAGAATGAAAGTATATTTTAATTAGTCACTATCAGTAAATCAAATGGAGAAAGAAGATGAGATAAAGAATATTTTTGGATAATGATTTAGCGTTGAGTTGATTCTTGAAAGCGATAATAGATATCAGTTACATCGCGATTAAGTGATAACATTGAAAATTATATCCATACACAAGTGTCCTTTTACAACACATTTTAATTACTTATGTTTGCTCTACTATTTTTATCATACTTCAAAAAGATATATTTTATTCAACTTATTAATAACTTATATTATTTTTTATTTAATTGGTATTTTTTGAATAAGAAATAACGTATTATTTATTAGACGCATATATAGATATTACTTATCTTATATATTATTGTAGATGTCACTGAATTCTAAATTGAAGATATATTAAACAATGAAATTTTGTACATAGCAAAGTTTTTATTAGTTTATAATATATATTGCCAACATATTATTTTATTGTTTTATCTTAACTCTTCACGCTTTCCTTATAAGATAAGTATTTATGACATCTGAAAAGATGAAAGTATACAATATGAACGAAGTAGGAAAGACGCAACATTCGTCCCTGCATAAAGTTCTATGTCTTTCTCGTATTGTGGTATCGTAAGGACCAAAGAGAGAGAGAGAGAGAGAGATTCTCGCAGGATACGAGAAGTCTCCCATAGGTCGGCAAGAGTCGGCGGCAAGAACAGAGGTTCGCGTATATCCGCGCTTCTCGACCCATCCATTACACGTTCCTATATACGAGATAGCCGGCGAGAAGGATACATCGGCCATAAATATACGACGGCAAACTCTGACGTTTCTCTCTCCGACTGATCTGAGAAGAGAGAAAATTCCTTTCGGCTAACCGAAATAATTCGTTTGGTATTGTATAAAATGCGAATTCGCGTTGTGACGTATGAAGAAACATATTTATTGACGAGAAAAATTCCTTAATTAATGTTTAATTAGCGTATCGCATTATTCTCGAAGAAGTATTACAATTATTGTTTGGTTAATTTTAAACAAATTGCATTTTAATATAATCTCAATGAGCTCGTTTAGACAGATTTTTTATCGCAACTTTAATTATATTGAGGTACACAATATTAAAAATGTAAATGTCGAAAATGTTAATTTTTTTTATTCACCAAAAATATCTTTTCATTAAAATTTAATGTAATGAACATGACGCATTCTACATGTTTCCATGATATTAGTATAATAAGAATTGTTTATTATTGTGAATGACAATGTATTTAAAGAAGCGAAATCAACTTTAATAGTTTCGCAGAATCATTGAATATTGAATATAAATGTTGACACGTTAACTAGTTTATATAATATAGTTATCTCTTACGCCAATGTTTTCAGTTGCAATACATTGTTTAATTAGCAGAGGATATATATAGATATATAATTATATAGAATTTACAAAAAATATTTACATTATATAGAAATATCAAGGATATAACTCCGTAAGACTCGCGCGCGTGTTTGTATCTAAATTTATTAACATACATATAAGTCGATAATATTTAGGCGTTTTTTTAGCATATCAGTTACATGTTAATTTACATCTACCGACCTTGCCGTGAATATTAATCTACTTCGCAGGTAACATGAATAGAATATAGCTATAAAATCGTGTTCTGATCGCATGCACGACTATGTATGTAATCATATTTTACGCACATTTATTTTAATTATACATTCATAAATCGTTGAGGAATCTAACAAACAATACATACAAATTTTCATACGAGAGTGTGATTACGTTTCGACGTTTTATGCTTTTGAGAAACGCAGTCGGCATTTTGCCGGTCGCCGATCGTTCTGGAAGTTTTCATGCTCGCATAAAATTTACGCGAGATGAATCCAAGGATTGAATTTATGCGTCCGGTCGTCGTCGTGTACCCTCCTTCAACATCTGAAGGACGAATGCCCGTTAAAGTCTCCCGTATAAATCCTAAATCAGCGATGTTCGCATTCATAAAGACGCACAACGGGCTTTATGGCGCGAACGCAAAGTGCCGGAATGAGCGCGTCTTGACGTAATTGCTCTTGTGAATTGAGCCCGACCGCCGTCTTAATTGCGTATCAAAGCCAATGTACCGCTCGTTTGATTCGGCGCAATTAAAGCGCGCTGCGCGATGCCGAGAAGTGACACGTCCACGCAATGTGGCCCACAATCTGGCACGCAATTTACCGTTTTGGCGGCGAACCATAAGTCGTCCATCAGGCTTGTTTCGATTATGGACACTTCATTGTCGGCACGTGTAGCTTCAATGCATTTAAGCATAATGCATATGGATATTCTTATTTTCATAATACGCGATCCTTCATACTTTGGTTTAACGAGCAGAGATATGGCCGTTATACTCGTGACAAAAATAGGTTGAGGTAAAATGTTATTGATACATAAAGTCGTTAATAATATCGTTGACAACCGAGGAACGTTGTAGTCACGTCATGCAAAAATCGAGCAACCAGAACTGTTTCTTCGACTCGCGTTAGATTATTAACTGATTGGAGTAAATTAATCGGAGAACATATATACAATTTGCCGAAAAGTTGTGTTACTTTGTTTTTTATTAGTTACATTTTATATATCTATTAATATATTTTAATTTGAATATGCTATATACATAGAAAAAAAGAAGTTTTAAATCAACACTAATATGCGCAAGAATATATAATCTTGAAATGAGATTATATTGCGTTAAACGAAGAAAATTTGCTTGAATGAAGTAATTTATATAGTTAAACGAAGTTTTATATAGTTCAATAAAAAAAAAATTAAAATAAAAAATCAAAATTTTTATAAGAAGATTATACATTGTTTTACATATATACCAGTAACATATAGTATATAAATTTCGATTTGATACTATTTTTTCTGTGTAGATACTGCGTAATTGGTAAACTTCATTTATTTTACAGACGGGCATCGTTGATGTCACCGCGACAGTTGATGAGAAGCTCTAACATGACTCAAAAGTGGCAGCGTCGGGAGATATCCAATTTCGAGTATCTGATGTTTCTGAATACAATCGCTGGTAAGTACCTTTACTTTAAAGATAAATGTAAAACGCGATCGAAATCGACCGCCGCGGCGGTCGGTCGGTCGGTCGATTCTGACCTGTGTATCGATTAGAGAAAGGAGCTGGCGAGAATATAGCGAAGACGTCGGGGCTTTTTTATGGGCGCACACGGGCGGATGGAGTCTGTCGCGGCGCATTAGGGATGTTCTCAATCAGCCCTGTGTTCCGTTAGCTACCCCATGCGAGTAATCCCAACCTTGTGGACCCCGGTAATCCTCTCCCGAGGGACTCACCACCACCCCTCTCCCGCCTCGCGTGGCTGAGGGCGAAATGGTGGCGGCGCGGCGTCTTTGTTTCTCTTCGGTTTAATATCGGCTCCCTCGCGCGCGTTCATCGAACCAAATCACGAAACTCGAGACACCGCACCGTGCCCGCCTCGTGCGCTTTTTAACGAGACAGTTTGGATGCCTCTTGACGAGTCACGACGGAATCCAACCGGGCGCATCGTATCCCGATCACCTTGCTGCAGCCCTTTCATCGCGAAGCGTACGTATTCTTCTCCACGGACAACATTTACGCGAGATTTAATGATACTTACACGCAAAGCGTGCTCGCTCATTGTGCTTTTATTATCGTGCGCGCACGGTAGAACCAATTTATCTTTAATTTCACGGAAGAGAGGATTCAACGGGCACCATTTGTCTTCGATATTACACGCAGGAAGCCTACGGAAGAAACAAACGTATCATCAAACGATTCTCTTCACTTGCCGCGAGGTTCATCGACTCCCCGAGAGTGATCGATCTCTCGCTGCCCTTCTCTCCCCACAGGCCAAGTTCCTTCGATGATAATCGCCGGCGCGCACGATATAGTGTTGCGGGCGGCACGCCGATCGTCGTCGCGGCCAATATTAACCGGCCGATCGGCCGCGATTCTTGTAAACGAGTCGGTTATATAGGGGCGCACGCTCAAGCTCGTCGTAAGTTATATTATACCGCCCGCGTGGGATTTATGCGCACCCACGCCCGCGCGGTCGATCGGCCAGCTCGGCTTAATGACGGCGATGAGCACGGACGCGTAATTATTCGCATTTCGGCGCAGTCCGCCGCGATGCCCGGGGGTGGCCGCAGCCGCGTATTTACGAGGGTTATATATTAATTGCTCGAATAAATAGCCGTGGGTACCGGAGGCCGCGGCTCTAACATCGAGAGCAGCGAGAGTCATTGGAATCGGAGAGAGAAGGAGAATTGATACGAAAACGAACCGGTCCGCGCCACGCCGCGCCGTATCGTGCCGCGCCGCGCCGCGCCGCGCCGGTCCACGCTCCCGCATACGATCAGGATTTTATTTGCTCTCCGCGCGTCGGTTTATTAAAAATTAATGACAGCGAATCCAATGTAAATACGATAGCCCGCACCGGCGCGGTGGCGGCGGCGGCGGCGAACCGACCGCGCGTGTATAGGGCGAATCGCGAAGAGCGATCGTCCGAGACGGCAACGATCGATAAATGCTCATCTTTGGGAAATGTCGCGCGTTTCTTGAATATCGGATATTCACCTTCACATTCACATTCCCATCCATAGTCACACTTTGTCGCCGTGTCCGTATTGTTTCCCGCGGAAAATGATTTGCAACACTTTATGGACCACCCTGTGCAGAATGCGTAGCAGTTCGTAGCCTGCGGCGTGCCGATTGCAACGCAATCTGATCTTAACTCTTCTCAGTATAATTGCTTTGGTCACATCCCGCGGATATCGCGATAATTCAAATCTATTTATATACTTTGCAATCAAATTTCGCATATCAACTTTATTTGCGCTTGATAAAAAAGAGAAACACATAACATTCGCTACTTAAATATTTATTAAAGTGGATGAAAAATGTGGAGCATAAATATTATCGCGGAATATAATGTAATGTACGATGGGCATACGCACGCGCGCGCAAAGAGTATTGATGCACGAGTATCTTCATATATATCTGTCGCGTTTATTTCTCGAAATGTATATGCGGTTCGTTTTATATATACGCCGAACCACGGACCTTTTATCCCAGGTAGTTGCCAACAGGTCGTCGCCTTCGTTTTCGATCGTATCTAGGCTGGTCCTGCTTCGCAGTGAATTATTGCCGAGGACGGCAGCGACACACAACGCGATAAAGCGACCGGCCGACCGATCCATTCGTACACAGAACGACTATAATCGCGATACACAAACGTAGTGTAAACATCGTTTTACCTCAACCGAAATAAATACTCGACGTCCTAATTTTACGACTCTCTTAATTATCATTATATTACGCATTATGTTAAATTTCGAAAAACCGGATTTAGGGGGTAAGACGATACTTTGCACGCGCGTTCCTTCGACTCTTACATGCGCGATCCGTAAACTTTTTTTTCCGAATATTGTTCGTATCTCTTCTGGAACGGGGATAAAATTCGGGGAGAGGATGAAGGCAAGGGTTAAGGTCTGATGTCTCCCTAAGACGAGAGAAACGAGCGGACACGGTGAATACGTGGTGTGCGTTTGTGTCGCGGACATTCCGCTGTCGAGGCGCGTTCCCCGAGCGTTCACTCACGCCGACGCTACCATTAATAATCACTTTGATGCATAACGCGGCCTCGCTATTATTTACGCACTGCCGTCGCTCGCGCGGCGTCCACGATTTACGGTCGTATTGTAGCGACGGTGGGACTTGTGCAGCGGCCGACGCGGTACAACTTTTGCCGTTGCATCGCCTTTTTTCGTTGAAGGAATTAAGTATTCGGCGAACTTCTTAGAGACGCGTTCTCACAGCCTAACAGTTCTTGTCGAAATGCGCTCTAATAAAGGGATGTATTCGCGATAATAATTAACATTTTGACTTCCAAAACGAATTTTAATATTGAGTTCTGAAAGAAACAGAATCGAGAAATAAATACTGTTGATAAAATGTGCAGTCATATTATAAAATAAACCATATACCAAAAAAATTAATAAATATATGAAAAATTTATATGTTAGATATTATATACGTTATTTTTATTTTATATTATTATATATTTAATAATATAATTTCAGATGAAATAAATAAAGCTGTTACTTACAAACCGAAATAATAAATATTTTTATCATTGAAACAGATATAAGCAGAAAAATAAAAAATGAATAATTCTAATTCTTAATAAATCTATATATGGTGTATTATTTTAATATCTTTCTGTTCTTTTTTTGCGGAAATTAACTCATGATCACTCAAATACGGACAACATGGCAGTCAAAGTGATAACGAGCAGTTAAAAGGTTTTTTTTTATATCAAAATCGCATATCGGTGTTTTAAACTTCTACTAAGTTTATTGTATATCACTATTTTGCGTTTGTTAAACGATGCATTGCACTTGCAGATTTAGCACAAGTCGATTGCTTCGGGGCGAGTTTAACTATCTAATCGCTTCCGTTGCGCTTTATCACGCGAGTGGGAACATTTCGCGTGCTATGACGCCGAATACGGCCGCGAAAGAAAACGAAGTAAGTAACCGGAGCGAGCAGGGAGGACGCGCGGTGACACACACGTGTATCCGTCACGAGGGCGCCGAGTGACAAACTCGCTGACGTGCTTTAATTAGCGACAGGGAAAGAGATTAGAACTCAGCCTTGGGACCGCGCTGCCGTCACTAATGCATTTCGGGATGGGATTCCATAGGGGGTGGATGAGAGGCGAGGGGGGAGGGGGCACGAGTAAGACCTCTGGGAGTGACAATTTCAGGAGCGATTAGCCGTCACGCTCTGAGTTATGCGCTTACTAAACGGCGCGCCGCGCCCCATTGAGCCGCACGGCGCGTTTTTCGTAAAAATAGAATCACGAGCCGCGGCGCGGTCTCGTGGCCGCTTTCGTCGCCTTTAGCTATAACAGCGGGGGTGCGAGATAATAGACAGGAGTGACCGTGGCTGAGATGCTGGGTCAGAGCGAGGAAAAAAGTAAGTCGGCGATTATCCGCATTAAAAACCAAACTGCGATCTTCCCTTTCTATTCTCGGCAGTATATACGTACGAGGAATTTAATTTAAATACTTACCACCCGTTCCGAGACTTCCTCGGTCTTTTTTTTTTGTGTGGGACACCGAGCGATGATTTAAGGTCATATAAGAGAAAAAAAGAGATACATACGATGGCCTTAACTTAAAAGACTCCCGTTAGGTATTAGTATCATCAGCATCAGAATTTATCGGCGATGCGGAACATGATAAATCAATCAAGAAATAAAATGTTCTTGGTTCTGAAGGAAGATAAATTTGTATCTTTTCAGGCCGCACGTACAATGATTTGAACCAGTATCCTGTATTTCCTTGGGTGTTAACGAACTACGAGACAAAGGAACTCGATCTCAGTTTACCGAGCAATTATCGAGATTTGTCCAAGGTAAAAACTTAGCGAAATATATTGTAATGAGAGACATATATTCTGTTTGTCTCATTCTCCTCATATAAGTCATATTTGATGATATTGACTTTTCGAGATATTGCATCAAAATTTTTAAAATAAACAACTAAGAATATTAATGTATTTTACAGCCAATTGGCGCGCTGAATCCAAACAGAAGAGCTTACTTCGAGGAGCGCTTTCAGAGCTGGGAACACGACACTATACCGCCCTTCCATTACGGCACGCATTATTCTACGGCAGCCTTCGTTTTAAATTGGATGATACGCGTGGTAAGTCTCTTGTTATTTTGTAAAAATAGCATGCTCGATAGCGTATTTAACTTTGTTTCGTCCATTTACAGCTGTAAAAAAAAGCATAGATAGTATATCTTTACAACAATTATCATTTAAATACGATAAAAATGGAAAATTTTTTAATTTTTATTTATCTACATTTATTTTTTACAGTACAAACGTATTTATTAAGTAAATACAGGGTGTCCCTGAATCCTTGGTACTTTTCTCAGATTTAGATAGAGCGAGCCAAACTGAGTCGAAAAGTCATGTACCATTTTGCAATTTTCGCAATAGTTTCTGAGTTATTAATGATTAAAAATCGCCGTATTAGCCCGCCCACCGCCAAATCCAAGCGCGCGGCGAGAAGCGGCCGCCCCGCGGTCGGCGCGCGGGCAGTTGTTTACTACAAGCGGCGATGATCACGCACGAGCGGCGCGTAACGCCGGGCCCCCGTCCTGAGCGATGATAGTTTCTCGCATTTTTTTAAATAGAAAGAAAATATTTTAACATAGAAAAATTTTTTGTGCGTACGTATGTACATACGTGTGTACATGCATACACAGGAAAATATCAATTGCACTGTTTTAAAAAGCGATTACTCAATTTATTTTTATTTTTTAGTAAGTAACGGTTGTCTTTAAGGAAAAATATTTTCTTGATAATAGTCTTAAAATGTACAAATTTTAGAAAGAGTCTTTATCATGTACTCGAAAGAAGAATTTATACTCCTTCAAAGAACATAATAAAATTTTATCGAATAAAAAATCAAAATTATAAATAAAGTAATATGAGGACCCTCGAGATTAAAATAGGAGAAATCAAGGCTGTGAGGGAGATGTCAGACGCAGATCACAGTGCGTAATATCAGAAATTTATTCGTCGTTTTGATACATTACATCGATCCGTACGTTTCGGTTCAGTTTTGAGCCATCTTCAGCGGTAGTTACAGAAATTAAGTTACACGTTCTCCGTACTGTATGGTGAGTGTACTGATTCCAAGTATCAGAAACATAGACCAATTGATTCATATCTGTAAATTTGTTTAATTAATGTTGAGATATTAAAAAGATCCCTTAGGAAATTCACCATTCGGTCTGAAAAACGTGGAATACAAAGCCATGTGCAATACTCTCTGCGAGAAGACGTGACGATCTTATCGACACGACACATGCACAGCAATGATATGAAAGATCTTGCAAGAAGAGGCATGTCGTAGGTCAACACACCGGCGAGGATTATAACAAAGCACGATTTGACACCGTCTCAAAATAACACGGATTTTTTGCATCATGCATATGTCACGGTTTTGAGCAAATTGTAATCCATGCTCATGAACTTTGGTCGTTGGCAAATCGGGGTTTTACTATTGATATACGTGCAATGTTGTGACGGTGTCAAATTGTGCTTTGTTATAATCCTCGCCGGTGTGTTGACCTACGACATGCCTCTTCTTGCAAGACCCTTCACATCATTGTGTGTCGTGTCGACAAGATCGTCAAGTCTTCTCGCAGAGAGTATTCATTATGTACATGGCTCTGTATTCCACATTTTTCAAGACAAATAGTGAGTTTCCTAAGGGATCTTTTTAATATCTCAACATTAATTGAACAAATTTACAGATATGGATCAATTGGTCTATGTTTCTGATACTTTGAATCAGCAAACTCATCATACGGTACGGAGAACGTGTAACTTAACTTCTGTAACTACCGCTGAAGATGGCTCAAAGCTGAGCCGAAACGTACGAATCGATGTAATGTATCAAAACGACGAATAAATCAGTTATTTCTGATATTGCGCACTGTAATCTGCGTCTGACCCTCATAGCCTTGACTTCTCTTATCAAAATAATTAGCAAATTAAATTTTTGTTTTAATTTTATATTTTTAACTGAAGAACTGAATAATTAGAATTTAGAATATTATTTATTTTAAGTAATATTATCAAGAAAACATTTTTTGTAAAGATCATCGTTACTTAAAAAAAGAGAAAACTGAGTAACTGGTTGTCTTAGCATTAGAATGATATCTTTTTTGCGTGTGCGTATACGGCACGCCATTTTACTATTTAATATCATCATAAAAATTCTACCAAATTAAATTGATACTCAAAGAAAAGAAATTATTATTACGTCTAGACATACTTATAATTCATCGAATTATTATTAAGCTATAATTGAAAATGCAGAATTACAGTTATGTCTAGACAAAATATTAATTCTGAATTTATTTTACGTTATGACATAAAAAATTTTCGGGAATTAAAATTATGTGCATAATTGTAATTCCCGAATTTTACTTATGTACGCAATTTTAATACTTGAATTTCTATTATGTACACAATTGTAATTCTGGAATTACTTTTTTTTCTTTTAGTAAGTAACAGGGTTCTTTAAGAAATAATATTTTCTGGATAATTATCTTAAAATGTATTCATCACAAATTTTAGAAAAAGTCTTTATTATGTACTGGAAAAGAGAATTTATACTTTTTCAAAGAACATTATAAAATTTATAAGCGGTATTATTTGACCAAACTGACGTTGCGTATAATGTCGTACAATTACATTAATTCAATCCACATAACAGTTCTTCAATATTTATAATCATGGATCGCGATATAAGATCGCGAGCCAAAAAATAATTCAAAACAGAAGTCGTTTTTGTTCGACCCAACTGGCCAATAATTTATTAATTTCATAACGTTTCGGCTGCAATTTCAGCCCTTCTCAAGTGAATAATCACGCCATCAATCATCAATAACCGCATACAAAAAATCCATTACATTGCTGACATCGTGACCAAACTACGTCATGCATAGGGTAAACTCGGGTAAGATGGCCATATTGTTATTTCGACTAGTGCACGCACATAAACAACTGTAAATATTGATTATCTTTGAGACTGACTACAAAAATGCACTGTTTAGCCATTATTAGAGAAATTACAGCCACATGGGCCATCTTTTCCGTATGGCCATCATATCCGAGTTTACCCTACGTAAAGCTAAAAGGCGAAAAAACTAACGATAGTCAATAAGATAATCGCTCAGAAGTCATAAAATAAAAAATAAAAATTAAATAAAAATTGAAATAAATAAAAGTAAAAGGTGTACAAAAGTAAAAACAGCAACTTACATATTCTGTGCGTCAAAAAATAAGAACAGAAAAGGCATGGGACGAGAAGACATCGTAAGCCATCTTTGCGAACACATCCGTACAACGTGACAGTCGAAGTCATACTAAATGACCGACACAATAAACGCACAGAATATGTAAGCTGCTGTTTTTTGTACACCTTTTACTTTTATTTATTTCAATTTTTATTTAATTTTTATTTTTTATTTTATGACTTCTGAGCGATTATTTTATCTTATTGACTATCGTTAGTTTTTTCGCCTTTTAGCTTTACGTAGGGTAAACTCGGATATGATGGCCATACGGAAAAGATGGCCCATGTGGCTGTAATTTCTCTAATAATGGCTAAACAGTGCATTTTTGTAGTCAGTCTCAAAGATAATCAATATTTACAGTTGTTTATGTGCGTGCACTAGTCGAAATAACAATATGGCCATCTTACCCGAGTTTACCCTATGCATGACGTAGTTTGGTCACGATGTCAGCAATGTAATGGATTTTTTGTTTGCGGTTATTGATGATTGATGGCGTGATTATTCACTTGAGAAGGGCTGAAATTGCAGCCGAAACGTTATGAAATTAATAAATTATTGGCCAGTTGGGTCGAACAAAAACGACTTCTGTTTTGAATTATTTTTTGGCTCGCGATCTTATATCGCGATCCATGATTATAAATATTGAAGAACTGTTATGTGGATTGAATTAATGTAATTGTACGACATTATACGCAACGTCAGTTTGGTCAAATAATACCGCTTATAAATTTTATAATGTTCTTTGAAAAAGTATAAATTCTCTTTTCCAGTACATAATAAAGACTTTTTCTAAAATTTGTGATGAATACATTTTAAGATAATTATCCAGAAAATATTATTTCTTAAAGAACCCTGTTACTTACTAAAAGAAAAAAAAGTAATTCCAGAATTACAATTGTGTACATAATAGAAATTCAAGTATTAAAATTGCGTACATAAGTAAAATTCGGGAATTACAATTATGCACATAATTTTAATTCCCGAAAATTTTTTATGTCATAACGTAAAATAAATTCAGAATTAATATTTTGTCTAGACATAACTGTAATTCTGCATTTTCAATTATAGCTTAATAATAATTCGATGAATTATAAGTATGTCTAGACGTAATAATAATTTCTTTTCTTTGAGTATCAATTTAATTTGGTAGAATTTTTATGATGATATTAAATAGTAAAATGGCGTGCCGTATACGCACACGCAAAAAAGATATCATTCTAATGCTAAGACAACCAGTTACTCAGTTTTCTCTTTTTTTAAGTAACGATGATCTTTACAAAAAATGTTTTCTTGATAATATTACTTAAAATAAATAATATTCTAAATTCTAATTATTCAGTTCTTCAGTTAAAAATATAAAATTAAAACAAAAATTTAATTTGCTAATTATTTTGATAAGAGAAGTCAAGGCTATGAGGGTCAGACGCAGATTACAGTGCGCAATATCAGAAATAACTGATTTATTCGTCGTTTTGATACATTACATCGATTCGTACGTTTCGGCTCAGCTTTGAGCCATCTTCAGCGGTAGTTACAGAAATTAAGTTACACGTTCTCCGTACCGTATGATGAGTTTGCTGATTCAAAGTATCAGAAACATAGACCAATTGATCCATATCTGTAAATTTGTTCAATTAATGTTGAGATATTAAAAAGATCCCTTAGGAAACTCACTATTTGTCTTGAAAAACGTGGAATACAGAGCCATGTACATAATGAATACTCTCTGCGAGACTTGACGATCTTGTCGACACGACACACAATGATGTGAAGGGTCTTGCAAGAAGAGGCATGTCGTAGGTCAACACACCGGCGAGGATTATAACAAAGCACAATTTGACACCGTCACAACATTGCATGTATCAATAGTAAAACCCCGATTTGCCAACGACCAAAGTTCATGAGCATGGATTACAATTTGCTCAAAACCGTGACATATGCATGATGCAAAAAATCCGTGTCATTTTGAGACGGTGTCAAATCGTGCTTTGTTATAATCCTCGCCGGTGTGTTGACCTACGACATGCCTCTTCTTGCAAGATCTTTCATATCATTGCTGTGCATGTGTCGTGTCGATAAGATCGTCACGTCTTCTCGCAGAGAGTATTGCACATGGCTTTGTATTCCACGTTTTTCAGACCGAATGGTGAATTTCCTAAGGGATCTTTTTAATATCTCAACATTAATTAAACAAATTTACAGATATGAATCAATTGGTCTATGTTTCTGATACTTGGAATCAGTACACTCACCATACAGTACGGAGAACGTGTAACTTAATTTCTGTAACTACCGCTGAAGATGGCTCAAAACTGAACCGAAACGTACGGATCGATGTAATGTATCAAAACGACGAATAAATTTCTGATATTACGCACTGTGATCTGCGTCTGACATCTCCCTCACAGCCTTGATTTCTCCTATTTTAATCTCGAGGGTCCTCATATTACTTTATTTATAATTTTGATTTTTTATTCGATAAAATTTTATTATGTTCTTTGAAGGAGTATAAATTCTTCTTTCGAGTACATGATAAAGACTCTTTCTAAAATTTGTACATTTTAAGACTATTATCAAGAAAATATTTTTCCTTAAAGACAACCGTTACTTACTAAAAAATAAAAATAAATTGAGTAATCGCTTTTTAAAACAGTGCAATTGATATTTTCCTGTGTATGCATGTACACACGTATGTACATACGTACGCACAAAAAATTTTTCTATGTTAAAATATTTTCTTTCTATTTAAAAAAATGCGAGAAACTATCATCGCTCAGGACGGGGGCCCGGCGTTACGCGCCGCTCGTGCGTGATCATCGCCGCTTGTAGTAAACAACTGCCCGCGCGCCGACCGCGGGGCGGCCGCTTCTCGCCGCGCGCTTGGATTTGGCGGTGGGCGGGCTAATACGGCGATTTTTAATCATTAATAACTCAGAAACTATTGCGAAAATTGCAAAATGGTACATGACTTTTCGACTCAGTTTGGCTCGCTCTATCTAAATCTGAGAAAAGTACCAAGGATTCAGGGACACCCTTATATTAATTTATCCGTCGCGTCATTTCCTTTGTCGAGATTCGAGTGAAATCGAAGTTTAACGCAGGATATAAAATCGGGTCTTTATTCGTATAATGGGCGTATAATTAGCTTCCAATCGCTGATTTTTGGTCTTTCCACTTACGGAGCGTGTCCAGTCTGCACCATAAATTTAAACGACACTTTTAGTACTGCGTGCACGCTAATTTGGGGGCGTCGGAACGCCCTCGTGCCAACGACGCCCGCCTTCTCGTTAAATATACACATTTGTTTTCTGCTGCATTTCCTCGTTCACTTGAAATTCAGGGCCTAACTGGAATAAACGTCTTCATCTCCCTCTTTCTTTCTTTCTTTGTTTTTTTTTTCAGACTAAAGTAGATAATATAATTTATATAGAAACTTTATTTCACTGTAGGTATATGTTATATCTTTGCTGATTGTAACTTATTAATCTACCGGCAGTTTGTCAATCATTGATGTAATTCCAATGATATTGCCATTGAATTTATTTAATTTGTCTTAAAGAATATTTAAATGAATCTAAAACGTGTTTGAAGTATTCGTATTATTTGGGCATATTTAAATTCAAAACAACGACACAACGCACCTAATTGTTTATTCGCCGTACAACGCACTTGCACGATAAAATATTGCATCCATAAACAATTTATTGGTCTATAACCGCTTGCCCCGCCGCGGCCGTTTCGTCCGCTTAAGATGCGTTAACGATCCGTTTATAGCATTATCTCGGAGTTCTGCCATAAAGAAATAGTTTTAGGCCTGGTAGGTATGCAACGAGGATCGCGTTCCCAATAGAATGCAAAAATCGGGTTTACGCCCTTATGTACACTCGCATCGTGCCGCGGCACGAAAGTGCATCGATTATGTGTGTGGCCTCTCGCTTTGCATTCGTTCGCCTGTCAACGGAACGGATGACTGACCGAGAGACGAGAGGAGCCTCGCAAGGAACCGCGCGCACAAAGGACCGCCTATAAAGTGTCCCTAAGTGGCGGTTTAGAGTCGAGCCGCATTTTTTTTTCTCCGCCCCAACTCACACTCGTCTCTACGTCTCATCCCTATTGACATTCTGCGGGATTTATGTTGCTCCCGTTGCGAAAGGGCCGCCCAACTGGTTGCTCTAAAATGGTTTCTACTACAAATAAATTATCCTTACAGGAACCGATGACTACTATGTTCCTGGCGTTACAAGGCGGCAAATTCGATCATCCTAACAGACTATTTTCATCCATCGCGCTCTCGTGGAAGAATTGCCAACGCGATACATCCGACGTGAAGGTTCGTTGCATTTAATTAAGATACTCATAAAATTTACATTCCCGCCACGCCTCGGTGAATATCCATTGTTATCATTGTTACTGCATAAATTTTCGATCGTATACGTCGCTTGATATACTAAAAATCGACGGAGCTATAAATTTGCTTTCTCATTAACAGGAGCTGATTCCGGAATTCTTCTTTTTGCCGGAAATGTTAGTGAACAGCAACCGCTACCGTTTGGGTAGGCAAGAGGATGGTAGCGCGGTCGGCGATGTTGAATTACCACCTTGGGCTTCGTCTCCCGAAGAGTTTATACGTATAAATCGAATGGTACGGGATTAACTTTTTTAGAATCAACGTTAAGACTTAATATAAGCTTTAAGTTAAAAAAATATTAACATCTACATGCAATAAACACACACACACACATGTTCTACAGTAAATGTTTTTATTAAATTGTATTTTTTTTTAGGCACTTGAGTCCGAATTTGTGTCTTGTCAATTACATCAATGGATCGACCTGATATTCGGTTATAAACAGAAAGGTAAGAACAACTTTAAAACTACGATAATTTATAGAATTTATCATAAATTGGATATTAAAAACGTGAATAAGGCAATCTCTTATACATATAGATATATATGTCTATTGTCTATGTATATTATAATTTATTCTTAAATATATATTAAATCCATCATATTCGGTATCACGGAGAAATAAAATTTTTGATGATTTTGTCTAAAATGATAAGGTCTTATTGAGATATATCTACATCAATCGCAAAATCATTCATGGCGTTCGGTTCGGGCGATACCCCGAAAATTAAATCAATAAATGTTCGCACAATGGTATAGGCGCCACTTGCGAGCGCCCAAGGTTGCGCCTTGGGTGTTGGGACAGAGGCGTAGTCGAGTCAAATTAGATTTCCACCGATGTTAATTGCTGATGGCGCCTCTATATCCGGCGCTTCCCCGAAGATGTTGCCTCGACATCGGGCGCGAGGGAGCGAGGGAAGATGACTGGCGTACGAAAGCGCGCGTATGGAAGGAATTAGTTTTTAGTTAGCTTCCTCTTTCTTGGTCCCTGTCCCGGCCAATTAGGCACGTGTGCCGAGTGCGACAATGCGTCCCACCCGTAATATGCAACACGTTTACGTTACGCAGCCGGTAGCACGAAAGTGGAGCCAACCGGAAATACCGAGCACAAGCAATCGTCGAGAGCTCTCTCAGAATCGTTTCCGAAGAATGCACTTTGTCGCGCAGCATGCGCGACAACGCGCAAAACAGGATCGTAAAATTGTAACAGAAGGGTAACGCATTAAAGATCTTTGTGTAAAGTTTCGATTACTTTGTTTCTCTCGCAGGCCCGGAAGCCGTACGTGCAACCAACGTTTTCTACTATTTAACGTATGAGGGTAGCGTGGAATTGGACACGATCACCGATCCCCTGATGAGGGAAGCTATAGAGAATCAAATTAAAAATTTCGGACAAACGCCGTCGCAACTTTTGATGGAGCCGCATCCTCCGAGAAGTTCAGCGATGCATTTGGTGAGATTATCTCGACATATAAATGGAAAGAGGTAATTTTACATGCGGTCGTAAAAAAAGATTGAGATTATTTTCTTTCAGTCACCAATGATGTTCTCGAGCATTCCGGATGATGTGTGCATGACCATTAAGTTCCCGTCTAACTCGCCGATCTGTCACATCTCGGCTAACACTTATCCTCAACTGCCACTGCCATCGGTTGTGACGGTAACTACCGGACAGCAGTTCGCTGTTAATCGGTGGAATACCAATTATGCAGGTAAAGTAATTTTCTACACGCACTACTGGTACTTAAGTTTATCCTCACCACTTCGCAGTTATCGCAATTTAAGCCTTTTTTGCAGCCTCCGTGCAATCTCCGAGTTATGCAGATACACCTCAGGCGCAGGCTGCCAATCAGCCATTGTCCATGGATCCTGTTCTTTGTAAGTATACACATACATGTACACGGTGAAGTAACATTTTTCAAGATGATGTCTTATTGCGCATACCAATTAACAATACTGTGCCGTTATATTTTTAGCTCAAGCGGCAAATAGCTCGAATCCAACGTTACAACGTCGACATCTAGGCGACAATTTTAGCCAAAAGCTCAAGATTCGTAGCAATTGCTTTGTTACCACTGTGGATAGCCGATTCTTAGTTGCCTGCGGATTTTGGGACAATAGTTTCCGCGTCTTTTCCACCGAAACAGGTGAGTCTTAATATTTCACAATCGATCGCGCTATAACGCGATAAATAGATAGTTAATAGATAAGTAATTGTTAGTTTACATGTTTCTTCACATGGTAATGCTCTATTAAGGAAAAAATCATTATTTGCAGCAAAAATCGTCCAGATAGTGTTCGGTCATTACGGAGTTGTCACTTGCTTATCGCGCAGCGAGTGCAACATTACTTCCGATTGTTACATCGCGTCCGGAAGTGCTGACTGCACTGTCCTCCTCTGGCATTGGAACGCAAGGACACAGACCATCGTCGGTGAGGGTGAAGCACCGGCGCCACGTGCCACCCTTACAGGTCACGAACAGCCTGTGACGGCCGTCGTCATATCCGCCGAATTGGGTTTGGTTGTCTCGGGATCGCATTGTACGTATTACAAGTTGAAAATATAATTAATCCTAAGAAAAAGTATAAAAAGCTACTTTGATTTGATTGACTAATGCTTTAATTGATTTTTTTACTCTGTAATTATTGTGTAATAATTATACTGATATACTGATATATTGAATTTAGAACGTTTGATCTTGAGTTAATTTGATTGATTTTTAATATTACAAATACTTCGATACAGACGGCCCAGTACTCGTCCATACTACTTTCGGCGATCTCCTAAGATCGCTCGAAGCACCGAACGGATTTTCGTCTCCCGAGAACATCGCTATGTCCCGCGAGGGCGTCATCGTGGTAAATTACGAACGTGGGCACATAGCGGCCTTCACCATAAACGGAAAACGCCTTCGTCACGAGTCTCACAATGATAATTTACAGGTACTTAACTTTTGCGATTAAATTTAATTTTTTGATAATTTATATACGATTATATTCGTAATATATCGTTGTTTATTTCCAGTGTTTACTATTGAGCAGAGACGGCGAATACTTAATGACTGGGGGTGATAAGGGTATCGTAGAAGTTTGGCGAACTTTCAACCTTGCTCTACTTTATGCATTTCCTGCATGCGAAAGCAGCGTGCGTTCCCTCGCACTTGCTCATGATCAAAAGTAAGTAAAATCGACATATGAATTTAAAAAATATTTTGTTTGGATTTTTAATACGATGACACACAATTTGTTCACATAGTTTCTGTTTTAAATTTATATTGTTCTATAATATGCAAGGTTGGATAATAACTGGTTAATTAATTAAAAGTTAAATAAAAAAGTTAAAAGTTAATAATTTTTAACTTAGCTTATAATTAGTTAATTTAAAGTGAGTTAATTTTTAATTTAACTAATTTTAAACACAAACTTATTGACTTTTCCTAAATTAAAAATTATTATTTTTATCTCTGAACGCCAATATTTTTTTTCTATGAAATCTTGAACATTGGACAATTAGTTTAGAAAAAGCTCAATGTGATTGTGATGAGCGCGACACTTGCAGTGCCTAAGGATGATAATATAAAAAAACAAAAAATTACTACAAACATATTCTATTCTTTACAGGTTTCTTCTAGCTGGTCTGGCAAATGGATCCATTGTGATATTCCACATTGACTTTAACAGATGGCATCACGAATTCCAGCAGCGTTACTGAAATTACGACTTCCTCTTCGCCTAAGAAGGCACACGAAGAAAAGCGTACCCCATAAAACGAACTCCTGCGCTTAACGTTCCAACTAGTACGACAATTTCGAATTTACATGTAATTCTCGGACAAATGACGCTTTGTTTGTTCGATTTCCCATGGAACATTCACGAGTTTGTCATTTCACGAATGTACGGGGGAGCTATATATTATTTGCGCGATACATTTGTACGGGTCAGCTTCTCGTCAGACTATCTTTAGATTCACCGCAATTTATGATACGCAAAGTATATTCTATCAGTCGTTTCGGATTAGATGTAACGAGCGGCAATGAAGCACAAACGTGGTGCACTGCGAATTTTAAACGTTCAGCAATAAAACTCGCTTTCTTGACTGCGTGCAGTGCTTCCGTGGAGGAGGAGGTCGAGCGGAGCGTGATACAGAGGGCGAGGTGCAATCAGAGTTCCGGCCGTTTATCCCGCGTAATTGCCGAGTGGACGTCAAATCACGTCGCAAAGTTTGTAAAAAAAAAAAAAAAAAACACGAAAGCGTACCGCTCGAAACGCTAGTCAATTAACGAAGACTCGGATCTACTTACGTTCGCGAGTGTTTGCGCGATTTCTTCTCGCGGCGTGGAGAAAAGAGGGTACGCTATACCGGGGAAAAAAATGACGACCGCCGATACGAAGAACGAAACGAGAGACGGCGGAGCCTGAACATACGTTAGTTATTTTTATGCCTGGAACTGTACGTGGATTTGGCCCACGACATTCTAGCGTTAAATGTCCAATTGTAAATACGGATATGTAATTCTTCACGTTATACATATATACATACACACGTGCATACACGCGCGCTTGATTCAAATATATTAGAGGGGGCGAGGAGGCGATAGGCGTGTATTATCACGAGAGGTTTGCATTGTATTCTTCTCAGGCGTATTAATGTCGCTCACGTCGAACTTTTTGGCTAAGCACCTTGTACGTTCAGTTCGGACTACACGCATGCGAACGCACCGCATATCACTGGTATCAGCGGTGCCGGTAGATGTTTTGCGGATAAATACGTTTTCGCTAATCATTCTCCCGGCCGCGGTATCAACTCCCCTACCCCCCGCCGCAGCCGCCGCCGCCGCCGCCGCAACACTTTCTACACCCTGATGTTCGCGTCCTTCGAAAGAGATCCTAATTTTTATCAAAGCCGTCCAGCTTAACTTTTGCGAGGATATTTCTTAGTATTTTCGCACGCGACGTATACTAATCAGCAAAGCAAGTTATTTAGGCTAAAGTAACATCCCGAATTCATCCTTAACATTCCGCGACTTGTCGAGGATCGCGTTTGTGTGTGAATGCGTCGTCCCTAGGATGACTCGAGTGACGAAATAAAGTAGGATATGCGAGAGACGAGAGAAAGAGAGAGAGAGAGAGAGAGTGTGTGTGTGAAATGTGAGAGCGAGAGAATGAAGAGAAAAAACAAAGCGGACATACACCTTAACATCCAACAACGATGGGGAAGAAGATGCTTGATCACGCATAAGCGATTAGAATTACTAGCTTGATTTTTTCGTTTGTACGTCATCGTAGAACATGTGATAGTCTTGTATAGTGTTACTACAGAGTATTGTCATTCTGAACCTTGTGTATTTCACGAGCTAGTCGTAGACACAGGACGCCGCATAAGTATAGCCTTCAGTTATTCGTACGTATTTCCGGACGTAGTGTATTGCCGTCAACTTGGTTTTAATCATGTGTAACAAGTAATTACTTAATCTATCTAAGGAGACAGAGACGAGGAGAATCGTTTTGTTGTCGTTGCTTCGTAGCCGACGATGATAGATGTATTTTCAAGGTTGCCACGATAGTTGTCGCAAAATCTTCGTGTACGAAAGAATGACGGGAGGTACGAGGGTGCGGGGATTCTCTCGTGTGCGAAAGAACGCGGGATGAAAGTGAGAAAATACATATAAATATATAATTTATTTTCGAATGTCTCAGTTGACCGTTACATTTGCTTTGCTTAAAGTGAAACAAACGAAATTTTCAATTCTAGCAAAGTATGTCAGTTGGTTGTTAGTAAATTTAGCTAAAAAGTGATTTGAAAGAAACTCCGGAATATTAATACAAGGGTAGTTTTCAAAATCTTCAAAACGTATATCCTTAATAATTTAAATAAATTTTTTAATGTGTAAACGATTTTATTGATTGTAGTATTGTTCAGTGGTAGGGGCGATGGCAAGGAATAGATTTCCCCGCATCTCGATATACGTGTTCTAGTCAAGATTTACCGTCGAATCGCTGTCGTGAAATCATCTGCGATCCTCAGCATTTAGGTATCGATACACTTAAAAAGATATGCCGTACTGTTTAGGGGTAGTTGTATAAAAGTAAAGGCATAGCGCCGTCGTTCTAGCGATCAATCACCTTGGGCTTGCGAGATCACGGGTAGCGTTACGGTCGTAATATCGATTCTTGCTGTGCAACCGGACGATCAGATGGGCAAGCCGCGCAAATTGATCGCCGGTAAACAATTTTTAAATGTATAGGAGAATGTTACGTGTGAAACGTGTTAATAATGGTGTATTTGCCACTCGTTATGGGCGTGCTTCTGCATCGTTCGTGTCGTTTCGTTCGCGCGGAAGAATAAGGGCGTGAATGAGAGAGGAGGGATGACGCGAAGAGGGTAGAGGGATGGACACGGGTGAGATGCCGAAGGGTTGAGGGTTGTGTCTGGGTGCTTTCAACAATATCGCTAATTTTCTTACGTACGGAAACGAATTTTTATGTCACGCGTGTAAATGTTTACGTGTGTGTTCTCGATGTATAGGCGCACCTATCGATGCACTTTATTTTCGCTACGCTGAGAAATACGGGAAAGAGAAAACGGGTGGAAAAAAAGAGAGGCACACGACATTCCATCTGCATTTCCTGCTTTTAGCCGATTTATAATTGCGTTCGTTTATCTATCTATGGAGCCGGAGGAGGAAGATAAAATTGGCAAATCGCTCCTTGTTCATAAAAATAGTCAAATTAAAGAGAGAGAGAGAGAGAGAGAGAGAGAGATATGTAGTTAAATTGCGAGATAAAGGGGATAATTTTTCGACGATGCGTGGTAGCGAATATAATGACGTATATTCGGCACGCATCTTCGCAATTATTTAATAAGCGCGGAAGTAGCGTAATGGATGAGAATGCATCGAGGTGACGAGAGGTCGCGCAAGAGAAGAATTTTTATATTTGTTTATAGTTATATATGTATGCGAGAATGTGCTGCACTCTTTAAGCAAGTTGTTAGTGAATTCCCTCCATATTGCTAATATACATAAAAAAAGTTAACTCAGATCGATTTCTGTCCGTACTTGAACATTCAGTACATGAAAAAAAAAATAATATTGCTACTATTTTAAATAACGCTAAGTACAATGCTACGAGAGTTTGCCTATATTATTATTACGATTACGATTTATTGTCGTCATTATTATTAATATTATTATTATACGATTGTGGCTACATTAACGTACTTAATATTGACGGCTACCTATAAGAGCAAGATTTGTATATTCGTCGGATAAGGCCCTTAATGTTTGTGTGTTAAGTAATAATTTTACTTATCGACATTACGATTACGAGGCGAAGAAACGTAACGAGAACTGTGTAAAGTTTTATCCGGTTTACCCATGCCGCGAGCTGCCCGTAGAGAAATAACTTACATCTATAGACTAATCGATGCGTCTGTATAATGTTTATAAGCGTAATCACGGGCGGGACAGGAGAGAAACAACGCTGCAAAACACACGCGGATATAACACTCAAGCGCTTACTCATTAGGCTCACGTTTATCTACTTAAAGACACCTGGTTTAAAGTTTCTCAAAAGTTATATTGTAAGAGGGACACGGGAGGGGGAGAGAGAAAGAGAGAGAGAGAGAGAGAGAGAGAGAGAGAGAGAGAGAGTCAACGTAAGAGCTGAGAAGCTTAAACGGAACGTGAATCGACGTCTCGGTTCGTAACAAGAGAGAGAGAGAGCGGCCAATCGAAAGCTTTCGTCGACGCGTATGATCAGTTTTTTTTACATCACATACGAAAGTCAATATACAACGTAGCCGTAAAGTTGGAGCAAAGCCTCGATCGCGCGGATTCAAAGGGGGCTCGTCGAGCATCAATTTGCACCAATGTTTTATAAGCACCGACTCGGCTTTTTTTTCTCCTACTTCGATCTGACGCGACCCGATCTTTGCGCGGATCACGGTCGAGCTCTTCCAATTTACGGATCACCGTTAACCGCGCAATTACATTTCATCGAGGATCGAGCCTCCCACCGACTACGGGCGTCTTCGGTGAACATCTTTTCATGAATTGAAGATTGACGCGCGCGCGCGCGCGCGCGAGAGAGAGAGAGAGAGAGAGAGAGAGAGAGAGAGAGAGAGAGAGAGAGAGAGAGAGAGAGAGAGAGTATGACCAAACGATTGTGTTCCGCGAACAAAATGTAGTTAGTGGCCTAATTGTTTTGCCGGCGGTATGTGAAAAGCGCGCCCGTGACGGTCTGACGCTCGATCGGTGGATGATAGGATGATTGGGCGCACCGTTGAAAAGAGAGTCTTCGACGACACTTGTTTCATAATTGATTTCCGACGAAGCCAAAACCGTAATCACAGGCACCTCGTCGTTGACAGGAGATACGCGGTACAGATTAATTTCCGCCACTTTTAAGGAGTACTACTGGGTATAGAAAAGTACTTAAGTCGTTGCTACATACCAGTATATATAAGCTCTATCGCTTATTTTATACTTAGAAGTATTGTAATGTTCGATTAGAGGTAAACATAATGGGAAAGTTGTATCTTAGCATAAGGTAGAATAATCTGTAAAGATAAGTAGTCAAATAAATGAAAAGTACATTTGATGTTGCAGACGGTCTTTTTTTTTCTTTGTAGCTTCAGCTGATATAAACTCGATGTATTTTAAGTGATATTATACAAAATATATTAAAATTGAGCAATTAGGTGGAATTAAAACGTCACAAACTTTCTTGTTACCGATTTATTTATGTTATTTACGATCATAACAGGGAGCACTGGGTGCACTCAAATATACAATATAGATATGTACTCGTTAGAAAAGTATACACATCGTCCATACCGATATTATTGTTATGTTTGCCCATAAATTAATTACGTACGATGTACGTAATTATCGCTTTCATAATTAGAGTAAGTATTAAACGAAGTACTCATCCTTCGATTTAGACAGTTACAATACGTTACCAATGTAATTTTTTACGTACACTCATTTGCATGTATTTCGTCTTGTTCATATTCATAAGATATAAACACACACGAGAGATCCATATATTCATATTTTATAATCCAGTACGCAGTCCATTTACATTTCAAAGCCGATATTTCATCATTTATGAGTCTGCGACCTAGCGTACGAGGTGAATAAAAGGGAACGTTTAAATTTTTCACTGATGCATATGTAATAAAAACTGAAAGCTTACTTTAGCTTTAGCTTAGCATTCTGAATCGCATTCTGGAGCAATTTAAATAATTTTGTAATGATATTAATGGAGAGATTACTTTCCGTCGCCATTTTTATGTATAAGTACAGGTTTCTCGGGCTCGTTTTTAAATACTACTCTCAATATGGAGCGACTGTTCCACTTATTACATGAAGTTATTTGAGAAAGCTCAGTCCTGTGGTAGAATGTTCCACTTGTACGAAAAATACAGTAGTTTTTTTTCTTTTTTTTTCTATGGGCATCGCTGGAATAACGGAATAAATGAAAAATTCTCGAAGATTTAGAAAGATATTTTTTACGACACATAGGCGAAAAAAGGCATATAGTCGAAATTCGAAATATATTGATTCGAAATAGGGGGATAATCTAGGATTACTGTAGAGCGCCGACTGAAGTTTCTGTATCAAGCATGTGTGTGGTTAGAACATACTAGCTATTATTAATATAACACTATACTTTCTGCTACATAGCTACTTTATTTGTTGGCACATTTTTTATGTCACTCGTATATTATATCACCTCAGTTTTGATATTATATTCGATTATCTACGGTTTGTGTAATATATATAATTCTATATATGTATAGATTATACTTTTGTGGCGTAACTGCCAATTCTTTATGCAACTGACTTAGGGCTTAAGAAATTTGAAGTCGCAGAAAAATTTTAATAGAAAGTAAAATAAAGACGTAAATATAATTAAAAACATATTTTGCCATTGTATCTCTATTTTATTTCTTATAAAACGTTTGAGGATACTCAATTTCTCGTCCATTTTCCAGAAACACCCATATTTCTTCGGTACTTAGATTCTCTTCACACATTCTGTGTAAACGTCACCGGACAAGTGTTCTTAGAAATATATGTCAATAAAGCAGAATTCACACAGACCTATCAAAGACGTTCACAAAGGCCAAATGCATCAGTTCACCAAAAAAATTAAACAGTTTTCTTACTGATGTTAGTTAAATCTCATATTTCCAAAATATTATTTCGATTATATTCTTAAATGCATACACGTAAATAATATATTCATAATTCATCGAATTATTAAGAAAACTGGATTTTTTTGCCTTTTTCCTATACGATATAAATAATTAACTTACACGACGT
>JASTWP010002732.1:0-37276 GCA_030770255.1 Temnothorax ravouxi | reverse complement strand
GTCTGCAAGCTCATTCTTATTCGCACATTTAATAACTCTATTATTACATTTTTCAAAATTTGACAGAATTATATTCTTATTCACAATGTGATCTGTTGCACCCGAATCTACAATGAAATTGACTAATTCTTTCGAACTATCTCTATCTTCTATTAATTTAGTTATGCATAGTTTACCTTCTGTTGGTTTTGCCTCAATTGCAGTTTTCGTTGGTACATGTTTCTTGGCTGGTTGTATTTTGGTTATTTTCCCTTTGTTGTCTACTCTTTTTGTGCCTTTTTTCGCAAATCTACCCTTTTTATTTATATTTTTATTAACGGTTTTATTTGCATACCTCTTTCCTCTAAATTTGTTCGCCTGGGCTCCGGCATTAGGACAGCTATCACCCTTGTGTCCTCTAATCTCCTGGCAGTAATAACAGAACCAGGCCTCTGATCCTGCTAATGGGCAGTCCTTCGCCATGTGACCCAATTTGTTGCATCTGTAGCACTTTACTTCTTTGTGCTCTTCTGCGGTTGCCCTCTGCACTCTAACTTCTGGTTTCTCTAACTTCTCGCTTTTCTTTTCTGCCTCTAACTGCATCATAAAAGACTTTATTTCATCTATTGTCATTTCTTTAAGACTCGATTGTCTTCTAATCAAATCTACATTTCTCAGCTCTGGTACATTAATCAACACAGCCTGATAAAATGCAGATCTAATTTCTTGTTCTGTGAGAGGTACCGCATCTTCACATGATTCATATTCTCTAATTATCGAATCAAAGCGTTCGCAAAAATCACTTACTTTTTCATCTTTTCTCATTTTAATTTGATAGAGTCTAGCTCGTACCGATGCATGAGTAACATTTATTTCACTCTTTTTATAACCTCTTAGTTTCTTTAAAATTTCTTTCGGTTCTTTTTCATGTAAAATCCTTTTATGATAATTTTCATCCATATGATTAATGATGATATCTCTAACAAGACCTTTTCTTTTAGCAATTTTTGACTCGGAAAGATTTTCAGGACTTTCAATACTTGAATCTATTACATCTAATAAATCATTGTTCATTAACTCTGATTTTAAATAATCCATCCAAAGATCAAAGTTAGATTTCTGCGTAAGCTTATACTTTCTTCTAATATGTAGTTTCTGATTATTTAAATCAATTTCTATCGCGTTTTTAAATGCTTCTAAATCTCTACTTTTATCTCTAATTTCGGCTGAGCAGATTGCTTTTTCTTTTTGTATTTCAATATCTTTTTCAAGATTATTTTCTTCTAAATTTTTGTATATTATCGTTATTTACCTCTAACCGTCTAAGTTTCAGTCTTTCACTCTCTAAATTAACCTCCGAAACTCGCACCATATTTTCTATCATAGAATTCGCCTGCGTCATCACCCTTTCCAAGGTTTTGAATGTGGTCTCTAATTTTCCAGTCATCGTCTCATTTCTCGCGATGTGTTTTTCTTGTTGTTCATACAGGATCTTACTACCAGAATTGGTCTATCTTCTCCCACAAATCTCGGCAGTCGAATTTCTTCTGTGATTTGGGGCTTCTCTTTTGGTTTTGAGGTGGCCCCTCGTGTCTCTAGCTCTTTCTCTTTCTCCTATTTCTGTGTAAATATTCAGATTATTATTTTAATTTCATCTTTGAACACTTATACTTACACATTTGCTATCTCTAACCTTCTAATTTTCTTCTATTTTTTTTTTTTAATTACTGTCTCTGTGCTATCATCAGTTTTATAGTCTACCAGGAGATTCTGGTCCTCCTCTACGCATTCTTCGTTTCGTCTAGCTCTATCCATCTATATCGGGATTTCAAATATCAATCGAACATTAGCATTTCTCTTTTGACAAGATAAAACCAACATTCATACAATTGACAGATAATAATTTATAATTTCTATCACCAAATTTCTTTCAGCGACAAAATAGAAACACAATGCTTATAAGGCTATATAGAACGCACTGCAATTCACAACAGCCCCAAAGCGAGAAACCACGCGCCTCTGCAGGACTATCCGCACGCGCACACCACTGTCCGTTGCGATCCCCAGCACTGCTGAAAAGATTTATGGGAGCTCGGGTTGATCACGCACGCGTACGGGGCCCATACAAATTTACGCGGCCTCCCTGAACAGTAATCAAGCTACACCGCACAGCAAGTCATGCTCAATCACCGACCCGATACACATTGATTTAAAAAAAAAAAAATAAACTCATACAGAGTCATATAGAGTTTTATACATACGCATATCATGTTTACACATATACCGTAATCTAGCCATCTAACATACGCATACATTTACATGTATCGTAATCTAGCCATCTAGCATCGATGCCATATTGTTAGTCGAAATCGATTATGTGTTTGTGCGCGCCCAGCAACAAGTTCCGCGCGTTGAAAAACAAATGACTCGCGCCGTTCGCGATCGGACTTGCACGCGCACGTCGCTTTTCCCGCCAGCCTGTTACCAAGCGGCATATATCTATCTCTTTCCATCTCACATCTATCTCTTTCTATTGTACATATCCTCTTTTAATTTCATCATTCTCTACTTCTATCAAATATCAAAAGACTTTGTCTTCTTCTAACAGCATTTATCGAACGTTCTTATTAGCTGGGAATCTCTACTTCTGTACTATACTTTATCTCTATCTCTCAAAAGACAAAAAGAATTTGTCTCCTTCTAACTTCTAACGGCATTTATCGAACGTTCTTACTAGCTGAAAATTCTCTCGTTTTGCTCGTCAGCGCAACGAGGAATATTATTTACTTACCCTCTAATCTTCTAGCTAGATGCTTCTATTTCTCTTGTGCCCTTCACTGGCGTCTCACACACTTCGTACGCACGTTCGTGCTACGTTCCTCACGCAGGGGAATCGTGCCCTGGGCCCATAACCTATTGAAAATATCGCTTGGAACGCTACGGGATGTGGCGAGATGGGCAGGAAATAATCTCTTCCACGTATTTCAACACTCTGAGTACACTATTTATTCTATATCACACAAGAACACAAGAACACAATACGTCTTGACTCTACGATGGTCAAGGCTCTTCTGCACACGACCGTGACGACCGCACGCAGACAACGACCGCACGCACGCATGGCGTTCCGAGGTGCGCGCCACACAGGAGCTGCCCTCTCTAGAGGCGGGAGCGCATCGCTCGTTCAAAGCCCGGCTCTCAATAATATATTTTATATAATAATTATTAGAAACATTTTAATTATTATTTTATATCTTGAAAAAAAGTATATATTTTACGCATACAAAAATACATTAATAATAATAATTTGCAAGAATAATTAGATTAAAAAACATGAATAACTTGTTTTAATTAAGAACTTTTTAAATCTCTTATGTTATAATCTCGCTAATCGGTCGTGTTGACGTTGTCTTGATTAATAGGCGACATAAAAAAATTAATTAAGCACATTATGTAGATTTATCGTCGTTTTGTTCTTGAGACGTTACACCCGTGGATCCCACACAGATAGCATGCTTTCTTTTCCATCTATCATTGGCATGGTGAAACCATACCATAACTTTTTTTTCTATCTTATTTTGGTTTGTGTGTTGGGATGTTCTTTTAAAATCGTCTCTGTAAAATTATAGTATATATCATTAATTAATTATATATATATATATATATATATATACACAGAGAATATCAAGAGACACGGTAGTGTCTCGTGCCAAGTACACGCAAAGCGAGACCGACCGTGACTCTTTTACGCGACGCGACGGGTTGCGAGTACCCGAGATGTTGAGATCTCGATAACGAGTGAACGGATCAAGTTCTAAGTAGGCTTGATCGATAGTTGGGGTCAAAATAAGGGGAGTATCTCCTATATAATTTTCCGCTACGTGCCCTACGAGCGGAGATATTGCGACGCAAAGTCCAAATGTGAAAATTTTTTATTAAGATACTTCCTCCTAACGCCGACGTTTTATGACATATATATATATATATATATATATATATATATATATATATATATATAAAAGAGGGAGGAAATGTAACTTTCACTTTTTCGACGCTGGCGGCGCAGGTATCGCCAGTTTCGATATCGCGCGCGTATTTCGAACGATCTAGTAGGTAAATTATTAAAGGTCGATAGACTTAGGCCCGGTTTCACCAACGTGATTTAACCTAATCGGTCGATTAAACTCACTCTTCATCTCTTTCCAACTGTTCCCTTAGAAAAAGACGAAGAGTGAGTTTAATCGACCGATTAGGTTAAATCACGTTGGTGAAACCGGGCCTTACCGGTCAGGAGGAAGATTTCTATTTAGCTAAATTAAGTATATATATAATATATATTGATTCTTATGAATCAAGCTTGAATTCGATGTTTAGGTATCCCAGGTTGCCGATGACGAGGTACAGATAGTGCGCTTCATAGTTTTCGGTGTCCAGGTGTAATCGTACGTTGAATTCGATGTCTAGGTGTCCCAGGTTGCCGATGACGAGGTCCACATAGTGCGCTCCGTAGTTTTCGGTGTCTACGTGTATTAATACCTTGAATTTAACATACGATTACACCTGGATACCGAAAACTATAAAGCGCACTATCTGGATCCCGTCATCGGAAACCTGGGACACGTGGACATCGAATTCAAGGTATTAATACACGTAGACACCGAAAACTACGGAGCGCACTATGTGGACCTCGTCATCGGCAACGTGGAACACCTAGACATCGAATTCAACGTATTATTACACCTGGACACCGAAAACTATGGAGCGCACTATCTGGAACCCGTCATCGGCAACCTGGAACACGTGGACATCAAATTCAAGGTATTAATACACATGGACACCGAAAACTATGGAGCGCACTATGTGGACCTTGTTATCGGCAACCTGGGACACCTAGACATCGAATTCAAGCTTGATTCATAAGAATCGACTTAAAAATTTTCTAGCGGCAGAATTAAAATTATGTCATGACATAATAAAAATTCGCTGAATTCAAATTATGTCTAGACATAATAAAAATTGGACGAATAATAGTAACCTTTCGAAAGTAGAGGTTTTAAGCGGGGAGCACACATTTCTGCACAATGCATAATGCGTAAGCATAAGAAAATTGATTGGTCCATACACATGTGCATAAGGAAATAGACCAATTAGTTTTCTTATGCTTACGCATTATGCGTTATGCAGAAGTGTGTGCTCCCCGCTTTAAGCTTAAAATTTAAATTTTATTCATTTTTAACAAAGTTACAGCTGCTCGAATTTTGCCTATTTTTAAAGATAAATTTAGTGTTCCTTCAATTTTTGTGAGTTACTTTTACTTAAATATTATTAATTTTTATGTATTTGTTGTTATTGCTAATTTTGTGAATAATTAAAAAATAAAAAATAAAAATGTTTTGCAGATTCTTGCTTAACACTACAAAATAGGTGATATCAGTACAAAATTACCTTTTTCAAAAAAGGTAAAAAAAAGTGCCAAGTACACGCATTCAAAAATCTAACCTAAGCGGTAGCTTTATATCTTTTTCACAAAATTATATTATCTAACTTAACTCAAGTGACATGTATTTCAAAAAAAAAGATGTGAAATTTTTAATTTCTTTTTCACAAAATTATATTACCTAATTTAACTCAAGTAACATGTATTTTAAAAAAAGATGTGAAATCTTTAATTTAAATTGTGCCAATTGTAAAGAGAATATGTATATTGCTTTGAAAGATAATTGTTATGTAACTACTTTAAAGAAATAAAACCCAAGTGGTATCTTCGTATTTCTATTCAAGGGTCTTCTTCTTCTAAACCCAAGTGATAATAGCTTCTTAATTCTCTTTAACAAATTTTTAATATTACAAAGAATCATTGTACTTCGCGCCTCTTCCTCGTGATCAAGATGATCAAGATGTAGTAGTACCCCCTCTCAGTCCCTAAGTGTCCACCATTTTAAAACTATAAACAAAGCGACGCACGCGCCGCCGTTGCCGTCGCCGCCACCGTCGCCACTCCCGAGTTCATTCTTTCTTTTGGTGCCAAGGTGTCCACACGCCCAAGATGGGAAATAAAAGGAAGAGAAGCAGAAAATCAGACAAGGAAGCGGAAAAAGAGAATCGTTGGAGGAAACGTGTAAAACTGCTGAAGGAAGAACTCAGGAGACAGAAAAGGAAACGGAAGGAAGCACAGCGTCGGAGATATTCCGAATCGTCGTCGATAGATTCATATGCGTCACGCAGTAAGCATTAACGTTCACTTCAGAGAAATGTTACACTAACCTGCATCGTCAAGTGTCGGTACACAGGCTCTAACCTACATGTGCGACAACGACAGTCGACGCGGTGCAGGCCCTAACCTACGCCGCGCGCAATTTCGTTCGCTTCGTTGAGGACAATGCGACGAACTTTACCTGTCGCAAACGAGAGGTAGCACGCAGGCTCTAACCTGCACGTGCGACCCGATAAACGACGCAATGTAGGCTCTAACCTATACGCAGGCTCTAACTTGCACGTGCAACTCAATAACCGACGCAATGTAGGCCCTAACCTACACGCAGGCTCTAACCTGCATCGTCGAGCGTCAGCACGCAGGCTCTAACCTGCATCGTCGAGCGTCAGCACGCAGGCTCTAACCTGCACGTGCGACGCCAACAATCAACGCAGTGTAGGCACTAACCCACACGCAGGCTCTAACCTGCAATGTCGAGCGTCAGCACACAGGCTCTAACCTGCATGTGCGACGCCAACGATCGACGCAGTATGGACCCTAACCGACACGCAGACCTAACCTGCATCGTCGAGGGTCAACACGCGGGCTATGACCTGCATGCGCGAACACTACAATTGACGCGGCATAGGTCCTAACCTACAATGCGCGTATTCTCGATCACCTCGATGAGGCGATTTCAACAGATTCTAATCTGTCGCATTGCGAATAGTTCGCAACAAACATTATATTTATATAAATATTACATGATTATATGTATTCGTACGTCCCTTGAGACGATGAATATAGAAATAAATATTCCATGTACACTACTGTTTCTAGGTAACAGTGATAGCAACAGCAGCAACACTTCGTCATCGGGGAAAGAAACTCGGCATCGGAGACAAACCTCCGAAAGAGGCGCGAGAGTTGAGCGCCCACATACCGAGAACGCTGAAGCAGCGGAGTCGGACAGTCAAGCGAACGTACCAAACGAAGCTACGCTGGACAATCAAGCGAATGTACCAACCGAAGCTGCGCTGGACAAAGACGTTTTAGACGTCATAGGGAAACGGTTCGCCGAAGAACGAACCCTAGCCGAGCCACTACATAGCGACGTGGTCGCCAGATGGGAAGAGATACTAAAACTTGGACTTCCGACAGAGGAGCAGGCGGAACTTCTCAAAAAATACCCCCCTCCTTCAAACTGCACACGCATCGACCCTCCAAAACTTAATCCGGAGGTAAAGGCGTGTCTGCAAGAGGCTGTCTGGAAAAGAGACGAAAGAATAGTCTCAAAACAAGCGAAAATTTCGACATGCCTCGCGGCAGCAGGAAAAGGTTTATCAACACTATTCAGACATAAAGGAGAGGGGGAAAACCTCGCAGTGATCGAAGCGCTCGGACACACGAGCCGGCTACTCGCGGACCTACACCACGATGAGTCCTCAATAAGGAGAACTCTTATATTGGCGAACATCAATGCGGCAATGAGGGAGACCTTAAGTTCGACAGTTATCGACGAATGGCTTTTCGGCAAGGAATTATCCGAAAGCGTAAAGGCAGCGAAGTTGATCGAAACTTTATCCAAAGACCTGAAACGACCTCAAAAACCGCAAGGGACGACATCGTCAAAAAACGCGAAAGCCCCGTCCCGACAGTCGCGCTACAAGAGGCAGCCAGCGACGAGGGGCGGGCGTCGATATCCACTGTCCCACAGGGCTTTGAAACCGGCTTCTCAGCACTACAGGGCTCCACACAGGAGAGAACACACAAGAAGACGCGACTAGCTCCAGTAGGTAAACCAGCCGGCAGGCTTCGACAGTTCTTGTCACGGTGGAAAGCGCTAACCAATGACAAATCTATTTTGTCATGGGTAGAAGGGTATAGAATACCTTTTGTGTGTAAGCCTATCCAGATAAAACCACCGAGAGAGGCCCATTGGTCACGGGAGGAGAAAACTCAGATTTCGTTAAAAATTGCAGAGCTATTACATAAAGGGGCCATAGAACTATGCGAACCGACTCAAAAACAGTTTATTTCAAGCATTTTCCTACGGAAAAAGTCCAACGGCTCGTATAGACTGATTTTAAATTTAAAAAAGCTAAACGAATTCATAAAGACTAAACATTTTAAATTAGAAGACCACAAGACAGTGGTTAAATTAATAAACAAGGGTTGGTTTATGGCCTCAATTGACCTAAGAGATGCGTACTATCTCATACCGATCGCAGAGTCGGATAGAAAATATCTTAGATTCGAGTTTGAAGGAAAGCTCTTTCAGTTTTCTTGCCTACCTTTCGGCCTCTCTACCGCCCCTTATGTCTTCACTAAAATTGTGAAGCCGATAATCTCCGATCTCAGACGAAGGGGTCTCCTCTCGGTGGTATATCTGGATGACTTTCTGTTGTTTGGAAGATCACATGATGAATGTGTATCAAATGTGTTACAAACACGGATAGCTTTAGAAAACTTAGGATTTATAATCAACGAGGAAAAAAGCCAGCTCTCCCCCGCTCAGAGATGCAAATACCTAGGATTCGTATTTGACTCTAATCAGATGACGATTGAACTTCCAAACGAGAAAAAATTGAGAGCTTTAGAAACAGTGTCAAAATTCATTGTGAATCGAAAATATAAGATTAGGGAGTTTGCTCAAATGGTAGGTTCAATCGTCTCGTGTTGCCCAGCAATAAAATTCGGATATGCTCACACTAAGTCTCTAGAGAGAGAAAAATTCTTAGCGCTCGAGGAAAACAACGGCAATTATGATGCAAGCATGACCCTGAGCAATAACGTTAAGACGGACTTGCTTTGGTGGAAACGCAATATACAAAAGACATGCAACTCGATAGATGCCTTAAACTTTCAGTTAGAAATCTATTCAGATGCATCTCTGACGGGTTGGGGAGCAGCTTGCGGGAATGAAACAGCACACGGTTCATGGGATGCGTCAGAACGATCGAAACATATCAATTTTCTCGAATTAAAAGCGGCGTTTTTCGGCTTAAAATGTTTTGCGAAACACTTGCGAAGTACAGACATCTTACTTCGAATAGACAATACCACCGCCATCTCCTACATCAATAGGATGGGAGGTGTTCAAAATGTAAGACTAAATCGGATAACCCAGGAAATCTGGGAATGGTGCGAAGCTCGGAACATTATCCTGTTCGCGTCGTATATAAGCTCTAAAGATAACTTTATAGCTGACGCGGAGTCAAGAAAGATAGAACCGGAAACAGAGTACGAGCTAGCGAATGAAGCATTTGAGAAAATCAGTACGACACTGGGGAAACCGCAGATTGACCTGTTCGCCAGTCGGGTTAACACCAAGTGTAAAAAGTATTTTTCGTGGGTCAAAGATCCCAACTCATTATCCGTAGACGCGTTCACGAAATCGTGGGCAGATTTTTACTTTTATGCGTTTCCGCCATTCGCGATTATCCTTAGGGTTCTCCGAAAAATCAGGGATGACAAGGCAGTAGGCATTGTGATCGTTCCAGAATGGCCTGCACAACCCTGGTTCCCGCTTTTTTATTCGATGCTAGTTTCGGAACCTATTTACCTAAAGCCAAATATTAATTTACTAACCTCTTGCAACAGAGAACCTCACCCGCTGTGGCGGCATCTTACCCTGGTTGCCGGCAAATTATCAGGACAGGATTCGATCGGAGACAGACGCCAAGCAACACAATAGAAATAATGATGGCATCACTAACGGAATCGTCGCTAAAACAATACGACTCCGCCTTAAAGAAGTGGTGGAGTTTCTGCAGCGCGAACTCCGTCGATCCATTCACCAGTTCAATTCGAGACATTCTTGCCGGCTTAACCGATGCGTTCGAGAAGGGAGCTTCTTATAGCACTTTGAATTGCCTACGCTCGGCAATCTCATTAGTAGTCGGCCACGAAATCGGACAGGACCCGAATATTAAAAGATTTTTCAAAGGCGTCTTTAACAAGAGACCGCCCAGGCCTAGATATGACTGTACCTGGGATCCCAAGGCTGTATTAGATTATTTATCGTCTAAAGCGAATAACAAAACCACTACGCTAAAAGTCTTATCCATGAAACTAATCTCTCTACTTGCGTTAGTCACAGGCCATAGGTTACAAACATTCGCCTTATTATAGACATAAGAAACATTCGAGAAACTGCGGAATCCATCGAAATAAAAGTTCCCGATAGAATAAAAACTTCAGGTCCGAGCAGGAAACAACCCTGTTTAGTCCTGCCATTTTATACAGAGGATAAGGAGATTTGCGTGGCTTCGACCCTAAAAAGCTATCTAGAAAGGACCAAAGACATTCGTGGCTCTACGAATTCACTTTTTATCTCGTTCAAAAAGCCTTTTAAGGCAGTTACATCTCAGACCTTAAGTCGTTGGATAAAGGAGATTTTGTCAAAAAGTGGAATTAACACAGAAATATTCACGGCTTACAGTACTCGTCATGCCGCGACGTCAGCGGCAAGAAGGCACGGGGTTGATTTAGACATCATCCGGAAGACAGCCGGATGGACAAGTAACTCGAAAACATTCGCAAAGTTTTATAATCGAGATATCGCGAAAGCGTCCGATGTATTTGCGAAAGCGATATTAGACTCATAAAAAGAATATCGAAGATTGAGTTAGGAAGGCCGTCAAAAACCCGACGCCATATTTCATGGCTTGTAAAACCGTCGAGAGAAAAAGAATAAATAAATAAAATAAAATAAAAAAAATTCTTTTTCATTCTGCCATTCGGAGTGCCGTAACAGAACTTTAAACATCTACATCTTGATCACGAGGAAGAGGCGCGAAGTACAATTATAGATTAAACGAACTTACCTAAGTGAAGTTCGATCATAATTGTATGAGCGCCTCTTCCGAAGTGATCACTCCCACCCTTAAGCCCAGATCTACATCATAGTCAGATCTTTCTCCCGGGGAGTTACGGCACAGCTTTAAAGAATGAACTCGGGAGTGGCGACGGTGGCGGCGACGGCAACGGCGGCGCGTGCGTCGCTTTGTTTTTAGTTTTAAAATGGTGGACACTTAGGGACTGAGAGGGGGTACTACTACATCTTGATCACTTCGGAAGAGGCGCTCATACAATTATGATCGAACTTCACTTAGGTAAGTTCGTTTAATCTATAATTTTAATTACAAAGAATTAAAGAAGTAACAGTACAAAATAAAAATATTTAATTAAAACAAAATAAATAAATTTTTCTTGTAAAAAAACTTGGCGCTGCTAGACTTTGACATTAAAATTTAAACATTAGTACTAAGATTTTTGACTGAATAAAAAACAATAAACACAATTTAGGGAAGAATGCGACAGGAGTAAAAAAACAGCGCCAAGTTTTTTTACAAGAAAAATTTATTTATTTTGTTTTAATTAAATATTTTTATTTTGTACTGTTACTTCTTTAATTCTTTGTAATTAAAATGATTCTTTGTAATATTAAAAATTTGTTAAAGAGAATTAAGAAGCTATTATCACTTGGGTTTAGAAGAAGAAGACCCTTGAATAGAAATACGAAGATACCACTTGGGTTTTACTTCTTTAAAGTAGTTACATAACAATTATCTTTCAAAGCAATATACATATTCTCTTTACAATTGGCACAATTTAATTTAAAGATTTCACATCTTTTTTTAAAATACATGTCACTTGAGTTAAGTTAGGTAATATAATTTTGTGAAAAAGATATAAAGCTACCACTTTGGTTAGATACATGTCACTTAAGTTAAGTTAGGTAATATAATTTTGTGAAAAAGAAATTAAAAATTTCACATCTTTTTTTTTTAAATACATGTCACTTGAGTTAAGTTAGATAATATAATTTTGTGAAAAAGATATAAAGCTACCGCTTAGGTTAGATTTTTGAATGCGTGTACTTGGCACTTTTTTTTACCTTTTTTGAATATACATAACACATAAGTACGGATAAATTATATACCAATAAGTTTTAGCCATTTTCATCCCTTGAAAGGCAAATGTTTTTTTCCGTCCTGTCCATGAATAATCACGCGCCAACGCATCCAAAAATATAGTACTCAAAATGTTGCTCATGTGTTTGGTTGCTGTTTTGCCACCAATTCGAACCATAAAGTGTTCTATCACATAATAAGATAAATATATATTAATAAGATCGTTAATATAATTTGTGAGGCATTTATTTTGTAGGATGACTCGATTAAACGGAAGAGTTGCAATTTACACAAACATATATGTACAAATGTAAGGGTCGGAAATAGTATATTGTGCACCAAGGGGCGAAAGTAGCGTTTTTCAGACGAGTGTGAATTTTGCCGCCTGAGCCGAAGGCGAGGGCAGCAAATCACACGAGTCTGAAAAAGCTTTCGACCCGAGGTGCACACGTTATTTTTCACAACATTTTTACGGAAAGTTTGATCTCCACGCCTAGAGAGGGGCGAGAGTGGTCAATTTTATGCCAGAGTGGTCAATTTTATGCCAGAAGACATAGCGGGCGGAAAGTAGCCACTTACCGCCTTATAAGGAGGAATAGCGCTAATAGCGCACTCTCCGAACGCAGCCTATGAGTCGAATACTCTCATTACGACGCAACGTGGAAAAGTGAATAACGCGCGAGAAAAAACTGAAATCAACATGCACGAAATCCATCACGCGACAACATAATGTACCCACACAGCACAAAGCTCCGATTAAGCTCCCAAGGAGTTCATTTTCAAATAAAGCTTATGAAAAATTTAAAAGCTCCTCAAGAACTCCCCGGGAGCTCCCCGTGCTGTGTGGGTACGACATACAAGAATGCGCGCAATGGCACACGCGGTCGCGAGAACGAAGGACGAGAGAAACAACACGGATTCGCGATCTCGACATTAGTTACCGGCGTTCCTCCCGCGATCTCCAGGAGCCTACGACTTTAATCCGCGATCCCTGTAGCCAACGAGACTATCCTGGGGCCCCTCGCTCTCGATGCCGATCACTAACGCAAAATATACGCCTTGTCGGCGAGTAACACTACGGTTTCGGCAGTCGAGCGAGGACGCGACCCGGAGGGCGGTGTCGTGGCTTTACACACGCGAAGAGTGTACGGCAACCTCAGTCTGCTCCTTCGAGCGCTGCGGATTGTCGTTGTCACAGGCCTCGACTTCGTCACCACGATGCGGCTCGATAGCTGGGCGCGATCGAAAGCGTGTCAAACGTTGACGTGTCACACGAGGACGACCAAATTCGCGAAAATTCGCTCGATAGCGGAATAGATGGCGCGCCCCACTCAGGAGGTGCGCGGCCCCTCGGCGCAGTAACGCGGACCAATCAGGGGCAGGCTCGCGAGTTCGCGACAGATCCTCGCGTAGAGCGGTCGATCGCAGATTCTCTGTCCCGTTCTCTGGCCCCTCGCTTTTGCGGCGGTCTCTTGGCACCCTTAAACGGCGGTTTGGATACGCCGATCCCTCCGCAAGACTTCAATGTGACTCAGGAATACTGGCCAGTCACCCCCGGAGTCTGGTTGGCCTTGCTGCGCCAAGCTCCGTCCGCTGTCGTATCACGCTTCGCGCGTGTGCTTTCCTGCGCCCCTTCGCGTCTGGCCCGCGAGCTCCACTGATACTGGCTTCCGTCGATCGATTCCTCGTCTCCGTCCCTCTGGTTGACCCCAACGCTCCAAATCCTCCGCATTCCGACGGAAACGTTCTTGTTCAGTCTCGGCGAGATGCCGATTACAATACAAAAAAAAATACAACGGGATCAGAAAATAATACGCAATCTAATTATGCCCCTGGAGATCTCGCTATCGCCTCCCTGGACTGTCTTCGGGCGCAAACTCGCGCCTTGTGACGGCGCGGCGGCGGGGACGCTGCCACGATGCAGCGAAACTGCAACGTCACAACACATACAAAAAATTATTATAAATTATATGTTATGCATTTTTTTTGTTAAAAGATCTACATATGCTTTCAAACAGTTTTTCAGAATATCATAACATATATAAAAATAAAATTAATTGTTAATAAAAATTGATATTAACGAACAAAATATTAACAATAAACCTTCTAGAATGAATCATTCTTATAATTCTCAGAATAAATGAGAAAATAATTAATGCTCTCTCTGAATTCTTAGAATTAATAAAAAAATAAAGTAAAATGTGTTTTTTTAATCAAAAGTATAAGTTAATGAAAGTGCGAAAGTCTAAAGAATACAAATACTTTTGAGGCAATATCGTAAAAATTTTTTCTCCTATTCATCATGAAAAATTGAAAAATATTTTTTATTGTAATTTTAATTTTTAATTTTTTTCGTGTTTTTTCGCTTTATCCTCCAATGCATTAAAAAATAAATAAAAAAAGAAAAGAAAAAACCTATGACAAATGGATTCCATTTAATGACTGTATTGCTGATTTTTCCAAGAATAGGCCATAACTGACTTCTTGAACTTTTTGCTAGAGGTAATCCATCAATTCCAATGTCAATATAAATTTTATCGAGAATTTCCGAATGATCCGAATGGCTTCTCAATTCATCCGTAATGCCTTTTAATAAACCGTAATGAAAATAATTTTCCGGTGTAACCTTCCGTATTACAGTCTTTCGAGGAGTACACAATAAAGTGCGTGCATTCTTCGGTAATTGTTCAACGGGTAAATAAATTCTTAATATTATCAGCAAAGCCGATAAAGCCACATGGCTTATTCCAAATAAAAGTGCCCAATTGCACAGTTTTGCGGACAAATTTTCTTCGTTACCAATATCAATAACATTTTCCTCATCTATATCCTCATCTATATTGATATCGTTATCTTCTATCTCATTCGTTTCTTCTTGTAAAGAACTTGCAGATGTTTCTCCAATACTCTCATTCTCAGGTTCTTCCGCGACTAATTCGACACTACTTTCGACATTAACGTCATGATTTGTTACGTCGACCTCAGATAAAGAAGCAGCATTGTCAACATGTGCTACGGCAGCGAGTCGTCTACGTTGCTGTCTCTTAGACAATTGCAAAAAAGGTTTACGCTTTTTCATTTTTTCTACAAAATGTTGCAATAAAACAAAATATATTCCAGTACATCAATTACAAATACGAATAATGAGAAACAATTATTGTGTATGTGAAAATGCTGAATTGAATGATGACAAGAATGAAAATTGTTACAAAAGTACGTTCTCAATAAGTACGCTCTCTAACCTTATTAAAAAACTAACAAATAATAAAAATATTATGTATAGTTATAGTATGTACTTACTTTCTGAAAACACTTGCCTACTAAATTCTTGATGCACCGTCTTGTGGTCTCACACAGGTCAAATATAATATTTTATTAAACTAAATTAAGTAATCGACCGAATATTCATGCACCGTGATGTAAACACAATCTCACAGTTCGCGGAATTGCGAAATGCTCAGCAAAATGAACTCCTTGGTAGCTTATTGCTTTGTCGAATTTGGTAAGCTCCACCAAAAGCGCAGCAAAATGAACTCCTTGGTAGCTTGTTTTGTCGAGTTCGGTAAGCTCTCCAGAAGCTCAGTAAAATGAACTCCTTGGTAGCTTGTTTTGTCGAATTTGGTAAGCTCCACCGAAAGCGCAGCAAAATGAACTTTTTGGGCGCTTGTTTTGTCGAATTCGGTAAGCTCCACCAAAAGCGCAGCAAAATGAACTCCTTGGTAGCTTGTTTTGTCGAATTTGGTAAGCTCCACCGAAAGCGCAGCAAAATGAACTTTTTGGGCGCTTGTTTTGTCGAATTCGGTAAGCTCCACCAAAAGCGCAGCAAAATGAACTCCTTGGTAGCTTGTTTTGTCGAATTTGGTAAGCTCCACCGAAAGCGCAGCAAAATGAATTCCTTGGGCGCTTGTTTTGTCGAATTTGGTAAGCTCCTCAGGAGTTCAGTAAAATGAACTCCTTGGTAGCTTGTTTTGTCGAATTTGGTTAGCTCCACCAAAAGCGCAGCAAAATGAACTCCTTGGTAGCTTGTTTTGTCGAGTTCGGTAAGCTCTCCAGAAGCTCAGTAAAATGAACTCCTTGGTAGCTTGTTTTGTCGAATTTGGTAAGCTCCACCGAAAGCGCAGCAAAATGAACTTTTTGGGCGCTTGTTTTGTCGAATTCGGTAAGCTCCACCAAAAGCGCAGCAAAATGAACTCCTTGGTAGCTTGTTTTGTCGAATTTGGTAAGCTCCACCGAAAGCGCAGCAAAATGAACTTTTTGGGCGCTTGTTTTGTCGAATTCGGTAAGCTCCACCAAAAGCGCAGCAAAATGAACTCCTTGGTAGCTTGTTTTGTCGAATTTGGTAAGCTCCATCGAAAGCGCAGCAAAATGAACTCCCTGGGCGCTTGTTTTGTCGAATTTGGTAAGTTTCCGGGGAGCTCAGCAAAATAAATTCCCTGGGAGCTTAATCGGAGTTTTGTGCTGTGTGGGAAGTAATATTGCACTAAGCGAATAAGCTTATGTGTTTGGCCAGGTGCTATTGTACGAGGTTAACAATACCTTAACTTAAAATATATTATACGCTTAAACGTAATTTGAGCCGACTTATATCTAATAACATTATATAAAGTAGAATTCGGTCTTATAATTAAATCACTTTGGTTTAGTGGACGGCGCAAATGTGACAGTCTTACGAGAGTAGGTCTTAAGCGCTGGGTTCGGATTTACATTCCGGTTGAGTATATTCTCGGAGGTTGATGGGGGTCGGCGGGGTCGTCAGGGACAAAATATGCCGGTTTTAATAAATCGACGGACACGCTTTTTGTGTTTCCGTTGATATCAATATTGAATACACGCTCCGAGATGCGTTGCACTTTGTGCGGACCGGTGTACGGGCGCTCTAACGCTCTTTTAGCCATATTGCGTAAAAACACATGAGTACAATTATATAAATCTTTAAAATAAAAGGCGCATTTTTTATGTTTGTGCGCGACGGGAACCGGCCGGACTTGGCGCATATATTCGCGAAACTCTTCAAGGAAATAATTAGGGTTAGGTGTAAAATCATCAGAAAGAAAGAATTTCCCGGGAAGTCGTAAAGTCGTCCCAAACATAAATTCGGCGGGAGACGCATTTGTGTCAGCACGGACGTGCGACCAAAGTCCTAATAGAACGGTAGACAAGGTACGCGTCCAGCACGCATCGGCATGGCACATGATTGCGGCTTTAAGCACCCGGTGCCAACGTTCAATTATGCCGTTTGACGCTGGGTGGTAGGCGGTTGTACAAATTCGTTCGCAACCGATTAATGAAAGTAACGCCTCAAATAGGCGGGATTCGAATTGGGCTCCCTGATCCGTAGTTAGTAATCGAGGGGTTCCGTAACGGGAAATCCACGCGTCGTAAAATGCTCTAGCAACGGTTTGTGCGGAGATATCTTTAAGAGGAATTGCCTCGGCCCAACGCGAAAATCTGTCGATCAGAGTGAGACAATAAGAGTAACCCTCTGAAGGAAGTAATGGGCCGATAATGTCAATATATGCACCTAGATAAGAGAAACGTATGCGCAAACTCAGAGTTACGAGCGCTTATATTTGAAAACCTATTCTCGAACCTCACATAAGTACACGCATTGAAACGTATACGCAAATTTTCGCACGCAATGCTGCGAGTGGTTTAACGTATTCGCATCTTGATTACGAGCACGTTTGCAAACGCCTATTTAGTATAAAACAAACAATTTCTCAAATAAAATGAATATTATTAATAATATTGTGATTGCACAAGCAGAGGCTGACGTCGAAGTTGCACATGCCGTCATGCGAAGAAATCGTGTAATAGTCTAAGATCCCGACCTACCTCGACCTTCACCCATCTGTTTTCCTAATAAAAGGTATTTTTTATCAAACATAATGAATAAACGAACAAATCGCGGATGGGTTGCCTAATTAAATCAGGTCAAGGCTACCCTTAATTAAAAATAATTTAATTAATTTTTTTTTATTTCTACACTCATTTGTATTCTCAAAACATTCAGTACCAATCGAAAGTACAAGGCATAAGTAGAAAGGAAAAGTTAGATTGCCTATCTTTTACTGGTCCCTATTACAGGGTTGCCAGGTATAAACAGATGAGTTGGTGTTAATAATTTACACTCATCTGTTATCTTTAATTGATCTATACAAAAAATAAAGATAATTTTATTGCGAACACAGTGGTATTAGGTTGCCTAAGCAAAATCGGTCAAGACTTGCGGTTGCCGCGCTTTAAAATCCGAATATTTGAGTAAGCGAGCGGGGTGCGACAGAGAAGCGCTGAACGTACTATTCTATGCAATAGAGGAAAAAAAACTATACACTCTATAGCACTTCCCGGAAAATTCTACCCCTATTTTATATACTTTTGGTAAAAATTCGGTCCAATAGTTTTTAAGTTAAAAACGTTCAAACATACACCACCCGTAAGAATTTTATATATTAGTATAGATTACACAGGCACACAAAATAAAAAAAGTGGTCTGTACTTTTGACCAGACCCACCTATCTTTATGTATTTTGACGCGCTGAATCCGAATCTGAAGTCCATTTAGCCCAAACACCCTCAAAATTTCGAGTAAATCGCAAAAATAGCTAATTTTTAGCTCATTTTTAGCTATTTTTTGCGATTTACTCGAAATTTTGAGAGTGTTTGGGCTAAACGGACTTCAGATTCGGATTCAGCGCGTCAAAATACATAAAGATAGGTGGGTCTGGTCAAAAGTACAGACCACTTTTTTTATTTTGTGTGCCTGTGTTATATACCCGAGAAACTTGAGTTCATGTGCGCCGAACACGCATTTTTCAACATTAAGGCGAAGGTGAAACTCTTTAAGCCTTTGAAATACAATGCGTACATGTTTAGCGTGCTCCTCTGGAGAAGAGGAAGCAATTAGGATATCATCCATATAAATGAAAACAAAATCTAGATCGCCTAATGCGCGATTTATGTATCGTTAAAAGGATTGACCGGCATTACGAAGGCCAAAGGTCATAAATAAGTATTCGAATAACCCGAAAGGGGTTATGATAGCTGTTTTCTCAATGTCCTCGGGGGCCATTGGAATTTGATTATAGGCTTTATATAAGTCGAGGGATGAAAATATTGTTTTACCGTGTAGATTAACGGAGCAGTCATGCAAGTGGGGGGTGGGGTATCTATCAGGTCGCGTGATTGCATTTACACCGCGGTAATCACCGCACACCCGCCAGGTGCCGTCTTTTTTACGGACTAAATGAATGGGACTGGCCCATGGACTGCTAGAGGGGCGGCAAATGCCTGCTTCGACTAAAGCCCTGATCTCGGCCTTTGCGGCCTTAAGTTTGTCAGGAGGAAGGCGCCTAGCGCGCGAAGCGACTGGAGGGCCGGTGGTGATAATATGATGAAACACGTCACAATTAGACGGCGGGGCGAGGGGAAGGGCTCCTGTTATTTGCGGGAAGTCCTTGAGTATTTTGGAAAACTCAGAGGAAGGTTTTATCGTATTAATCGAATGTACAGGGGACGGTTTTTTAGTCGCGAGGGTATATAATTTAGTAGTGCAATCTATAAGACGTCGTCGTTTTAAATCTACTATTAACCCGTAGTGCGATAGTATGTCGGCGCCAATGATAGGGTACGGAACTGCAGCAATGCAAAAATTCCATCGAATTGGCCGTCTTAAACCGAGGTCAAGCTCACGAAGAGATTCCCCGAACGTGTCGATACGCGTATCGTTTGCTGCAAAGAGCTTTAATTCGGAGGGCTTTCCCTTGATCCTATCGATAGCGGGTACAAGAGAGATATCCGCACCTGTATCGACAAGAAACATTTGGCCACTGGCACGATCACGGACGTGGAGACGGTTAGAAATTTGAAGGCCCTTACCGACCGTCTCCGAACGGAAAGGCTGTTTTAGTTTTTTGGATCTTTCACAGAGCGGAAATTAGATCGCGAAGACGAATTTAGTGTTTTTCCTAGATTTTCGATTTCTTTTTTAAATGAGGCCATCATATCGGCCATCTTATCGACAAGTTGCTGTATCTCGGTTTTTGCGGGAGGGGGTGTATTCCCCTTGTTTACGACGGCTGCGTAAGACTCGCCTCCGAGAGTACTCTCAGCCATTCAGTCGGCGACCTCGGCGAGACGGTTGAGGTCGGTAATTCCCGTAGTTACCAGGATCGCGCGGTATTCGCGTGGTAATTGATCCAGGAAAATTGATTTTATTATACTATTATCTACCTTTCCGCTATTAAGCCCGCGCAATCGACTGAGGATTAACGAAGGTTTTCCGTCAGTCCCGACTTGTCCCGTTAAAAGTTTTCGCAATTTGGTTTCGGCCGAAGATGCATATGTCGCGATAATTCGAGCTTTTACCTGCTCATAAATATCTGCTGGGGAAGGGGTTAAAGTAATTAAATCTCTTACACAATCCAATATTTCGACATCTAGTGCGGCAAGGACGATATCGGCCTTGGTGGAACCTACAGTAATTCGCGAATTTCTCATGGAAACCTCAGCCTGGATGAACCACAATGCTGGGTCGACTTGTGAAAACGGGGGAAGCTTGGGAACCCTGTAATCAAGAGACACGGTAGTGTCTCGCGCCAAGTACACGCGGAGCGAGACCGCACCGTGACTCTTTTACGCGACGCGACGGGTTGCGAGTACCCGAGATGTTGAGATCTCGATAACGAGTGAACGGATCAAGTTCTAAGTAGGCTTAATCGATAGTTGGGGTCAAAATAAGGGGGGTATCTCCTGTATAATTTTCCGCTACGTGCCTTACGAGCGGAGATATTGCGACGCAAAGTCCAAATGTGAAAATTTTTTATTAAGATACTCCTCCTCCTCCTCCTCCTCCTCCTAACGCCGATCTGTGTGATCACGTGATCAGAGAAAATGTCCCTTTCACTTTTTCGACACTGGCGGCGCAGGTATCGCCAGTTTCGATATCGCGCGCGTATTTCGAACGATCTAGTAGGTAAATTATTAAAAGGTCGATAGACTTATCGGTCAGAAGGAAGATTTCTATTTAGCTAAATTAAGTATTTATATAATATATATTGATTCTTATGAATCAAGCTTGAATTCGATGTTTAGGTATCCCAGGTTGCCGATGACGAAGTACAGATAGTGCGCTTCATAGTTTTCGGTGTCCAGGTGTAATAATACGTTGAATTCGATGTCTACGTATTCCAGGTTGCCGATGACGAGGTCCACATAGTGCGCTCCGTAGTTTTCGGTGTCTACGTGTATTAATACCTTGAATTCGATGTCCACGTGTCCCAGGTTGCCGATGACGGGATTCAGATAGTGCGCTTCATAGTTTTCGGTGTCCAGGTGTAATCGTACGTTGAATGCGATGTCTAGGTGTCCCAGGTTGCCGATGTCGAGGTCCACATAGTGCGCTCCGTAGTTTTCGGTGTCTACGTGTACTAATACCTTAAATTCGATGTCCACGTGTCCCAGGTTGCCGATGACGAGGTCCACATAGTGCGCTTCGTAGTTTTCGGTGTCCAGGTGTAATAATACGTTGAATGCGATGTCTAGGTGTCCCAGGTTGCCGATGTCGAGGTCCACATAGTGCGCTCCGTAGTTTTCGGTGTCTACGTGTATTAATACCTTGAATTCGATGTCCACGTGTCCCAGGTTGCCGATGACGGGATTCAGATAGTGCGCTTCATAGTTTTCGGTGTCCAGGTGTAATCGTACGTTGAATGTGATGTCTAGGTGTCCCAGGTTGCCGATGTCGAGGTCCACATAGTGCGCTCCGTAGTTTTCGGTGTCTACGTGTACTAATACCTTAAATTCGATGTCCACGTGTCCCAGGTTGCCGATGACGAGGTCCACATAGTGCGCTTCGTAGTTTTCGGTGTCCAGGTGTAATAATACGTTGAATGCGATGTCTAGGTGTCCCAGGTTGCCGATGTCGAGGTCCACATAGTGCGCTCCGTAGTTTTCGGTGTCTACGTGTATTAATACCTTAAATTCGATGTCCACAAGTCCCAGGTTGCCGATGACGGGATTCAGATAGTGCGCTTCATAGTTTTCGGTGTCCAGGTGTAATCGTACGTTGAATGCGATGTCTAGGTGTCCCAGGTTGCCGATGTCGAGGTCACATAGTGCGCTCCGTAGTTTTCGGTGTCTAAGTGTATTAATACCTTAAATTCGATGTCCACGTGTCGCAGGTTGCCGATGACGGGATTCAGATAGTGCGCTTCATAGTTTTCGGTGTCCAGGTGTAATCGTACGTTGAATGCGATGTCTAGGTGTCCAAGGTTGCCGATGTCGAGGTCACATAGTGCGCTCCGTAGTTTTCGGTGTCTAAGTGTATTAATACCTTAAATTCGATGTCCACGTGTCGCAGGTTGCCGATGACGGGATTCAGATAGTGCGCTTCATAGTTTTCGGTGTCCAGGTGTAATCGTACGTTGAATGCGATGTCTAGGTGTCCAAGGTTGCCGATGTCGAGGTCCACATAGTGCGCTCCGTAGTTTTCGGTGTCTACGTGTATTAATACCTTAAATTCGATGTCCACGTGTCCCAGGTTGCCGATGACGGAATTCAGATAGTGCGCTTCATAGTTTTCGGTGTCCAGGTGTAATCGTACGTTGAATGCAATGTCTAGGTGTCCCAGGTTGCCGATGACGGAATCCACATAGTGCGCTCCGTAGTTTTCGGTGTCTACGTGTATTAATACCTTGAAATTGATGTCTAGGTGTCCCAGGTTGCTGATGACGAGGTCCAGATAACGCGCTCCGTAGTTTTTGGTGTCTAGGTGTAATAATACCTCGAGTTCGATGTCTACGTGTTCCAGGTTGCCGATGACGAGGTCCACATAGTGCGATTCGTAGTTTTTGGTGACTAGGTGTATTAATAACTTTAAATCCGAATGTGGGATACGTAGATATTGAATATGAGGTATTAATACACGTAGACACCGAAAACTACGGAGCGCACTATGTGGATCTCGTCATCGGCAACGTGGGACACCTAGACAACGAATTCAACGTATTATTACACCTGGACACCGAAAACTATGGAGCGCACTATTTGTAACCCGTTATCGGCAACCTGGGATACCTAGACATCGAATTCAAGCTTGATTCATAAGAATCGACTTAAAAATTCCCTAGCGGCAAAACTAAAATTATGTCATGACAATAAAAATTAGTTGAAATAAAATTATGTCTAGACATAATAAAAACTGGACAAATTAAAATTATGTCTGACATAAAAATAAGTCCGCATTTTTATTATGTGTATACACATAATTTTAATTCATACAATTTTTATTATGTGTACACATAACTTGTTTTCGAATGAACGTAAAACGTACCTAAAAAAAACCGAAGTAACAAGTGGTAGACGTAATCTTTGTATCGAAATAACACCCTGTACATACTGTTTATAAAATGCGTAATACTACAAAAAAGGCATGATATCTGTACAAAATTACCTTTTTTAAAAAAAAGGTAAAGAAAGGCGCCAAGTACACGCGTAGTAGTGTATATGTGTTGTTACCTCGAAAAAAAACAGTGGTAATATTATACCTCAAAAAAATCTAAGTAACAAATGGTAGACGTAATCTTTGCATTTCAAAAAATCTCGAAAAAACCTATAAGCAGTAGTATATTTACCTCAAAAAACCGAAGTAACAAGTGGTAGACGTAATCTTTATATCTCGATAAATCTTGAAAAAACCTAAGCAGTAGTATCTTTACCTCGAAAAAACCGAAGTAACAAGTGGTAGATGTAATCTTTGTTTCTCGAAAAATCTCGAAAAAACCCAAGCAGTAGTATTTTTATTTCCAAAAAATTATAACTGAAGTGATACACATCAAAAAAATTATGTTATTACAAAATACAAAAAAGAATTGATATCTCTTTTTAAATTACAGCGCCAATTACAGAGAGAATATACACTGAGAATCTTTGTATCTCGAAAAATCTCGAAAAAACCTAAGCAGTAGTATTTTTATTTTCAAATATGTATGTTGTTACCTCGAAAGAAAACAGTAGTAATATTATTACAATCACAAAAAAGAAATGATATCTCTTTTTAAATGACAGCGCCAATTACAGAGAGAACATACACTGAGAAAAAAATGTGTTAATCTCAAGAAATATTTAGTCCGATACGTTCAACTGAACATTTTAGTTAGTTAACTAAACATTAGTTAAATTAATTAATTAAAGAAACGAAATAAATTGTTGAAACAACTAATATTTAGTTAACTAACTAAAATGTTTAGTTTAACGTATCGAACTAAATATTTCTTGGAATTAACAATTTTTTTTCTCAGTGTATTTTTCGAGATACAAAGATTAGGTTTTTTCGAGGTATAATATTACCACTGTTTTTTTTTCGAGGTTATAATATTACAAAGAATTATTTTAATCACAAAGAATTAAAGAGGTAACATTATAAAATAAAAATATTTAATTAAAATAAAATAAATAAATTTTTCTTGTAAAAAACTTGGCGCTGCTTTTTTAAGGTCAATCCAGAAAAACTTGCATAGGTGCATAAACATATACATAAAGAGATGGATAGGTAGGTCTATTTCCTTTTGCACATATATATGAACCAATCAATTTCTTACGCTTATGTTTATGCGCTATGCAAATTTGTCTGGATAAAGCGGGGAACACAGACTTTTGCATAACACATAATACGTAAGGTCCATACATATGTGGATAAGGAAATAGACCAATCAATTTTCTTATGCTTACGCCTTATGCGTTGTGCAGAAGTGTGGGCTCCCCGCTTAAGAGCCTCCGCACAAGACTCTCGTATGATAGCGTATGATAACGTAACGTTGATCAACGCACAAGAAACGTATTCACGTATAACGCCGTAACCGATACGTTTCTTGTGCGTTGACCCACATTTCGTTACACTACATTGCTATAAAAAAGTCTTGTGCGGAGGCTCTAAACCTTAAAAAAGCAGCGCCAAGTTTTTTACAAGAAAAATTTATTTATTTTATTTTAATTAAATATTTTTATTTTATAATGTTACCTCTTTAATTCTTTGTGATTAAAATAATTCTTTGTAATATTATAACCTCGAAAAAAAAACAGTGGTAATATTATACCTCGAAAAAACCTAATCTTTGTATCTCGAAAAATACACTGAGAAAAAAAATTGTTAATTCCAAGAAATATTTAGTTCGATACGTTAAACTAAACATTTTAGTTAGTTAACTAAATATTAGTTGTTTCAACAATTTATTTCGTTTCTTTAATTAATTAATTTAACTAATGTTTAGTTAACTAACTAAAATGTTCAGTTGAACGTATCGGACTAAATATTTCTTGAGATTAACACATTTTTTTCTCAGTGTATGTTCTCTCTGTAATTGGCGCTGTCATTTAAAAAGAGATATCATTTCTTTTTTGTGATTGTAATAATATTACTACTGTTTTCTTTCGAGGTAACAACATACATATTTGAAAATAAAAATACTACTGCTTAGGTTTTTTCGAGATTTTTCGAGATACAAAGATTCTCAGTGTATATTCTCTCTGTAATTGGCGCTGTAATTTAAAAAGAGATATCAATTCTTTTTTGTATTTTGTAATAACATAATTTTTTTGATGTGTATCACTTCAGTTATAATTTTTTGGAAATAAAAATACTACTGCTTGGGTTTTTTCGAGATTTTTCGAGAAACAAAGATTACATCTACCACTTGTTACTTCGGTTTTTTCGAGGTAAAGATACTACTGCTTAGGTTTTTTCAAGATTTATCGAGATATAAAGATTACGTCTACCACTTGTTACTTCGGTTTTTTGAGGTAAATATACTACTGCTTATAGGTTTTTTCGAGATTTTTTGAAATGCAAAGATTACGTCTACCATTTGTTACTTAGATTTTTTTGAGGTATAATATTGCCACTGTTTTTTTTCGAGGTAACAACACATATACACTACTACGCGTGTACTTGGCGCCTTTCTTTACCTTTTTTTTAAAAAAGGTAATTTTGTACATTATCTATACGCGGAATTTGAATATTATCGATCGCGTTTAAGGTAGCTGTGTCGGGATTCTGTGCATTTAACTGAGCTCGTAATTGCGCGAGTTGAGCTTCTGCTGCTTCCGCGCGGGTATTGGCTGCTTCCGCGCGGGCTTCGGCGGCTGTAAGAGCCGCGTCCAACATTGTTTTAAATTTACTGTAAGCTGCTAGCAAAACAACAGTGATAAACAGCGTAAACAACATGCGCGTTAAATAATATAAGCGACATGGGCGTAATACGATACGAGAGTTAAACAATATAAATGGCATGCGCGTTGAGAAATGATGGCGCGCGACGGATTGCAATATTCTACTTTTAAATTACTGTAGACTGCTGTAGACCAGCGAACGGTGGAATCCAAAGCCCCGGTGACGATGGGACCCAAGGCGCCGGAGACGTTGGCTTCACGCATTTAATGTCTCAACGACGACGGAATCCAAGGCGCCGGTGTCGTTGGCTTCACGCAATTACGGCAGATCAGGCGGCGGGGAAGGGCCGGTCGCACACCAGGAGATGATTGTGATAGGGCGGTAATGGCGGCGACGGAGAAAGGCCGGTCGCATATATCCGCCTCGTGCCTTGTGCAAAAAGCGCGGCAAAAATGGCCGCTCGAATATCGTTTCGGCGCGGCAAGGCTGACTGTGGCGTAGGCAAGTAACAGCCAGGGACGCGGGCACAAAGGTGCAACCTATGCTGCGGTGATTCAATCCGCGACTTCTGCGTCCGTTCCTCGGGGAAGGCTGGTCCGCACGAGGATTTATCTCTGGCTCGGGGTTCCGGTAGCGCAGGAACCGTTGCGTGTTTTTTAGTCGGGGTCACCAATGTAGAAATTTGGTACCACAGGAGGTCGATTATCTCTCCAGGTGTCGGCCTACTACCGACGTCTTGACGAGAGGAATCGAGGAATAATTACACACTCGATCACTGATGTTAGAATAATAATTTATTGCAGACCACGCAACAGCCACGAGACTCGATACAAATCTCCGGTCGTCGTAACTCAGTTCTGCCTACCTCGTAACTCTCAACCCCTCTTGCTAGCGCTGGAGAGGGGGCTGACCAATCGGAAGGGAGACAGATATGCTGCTCCCTACACGTGCGTTTCAGGTCGCGCCATTTACCGCTATCGCCATGCAAATAAAAGTGGAAACAACGAGATATATTTACAGGCAGTTTGCAAAAAAAATATAAAAAACAACTTTAACGTGTGATTATTACCAAAGCTTCTTGTGCAATAGATGCAGTGTATTTTTTTACATTTTACTGTTAATAATTTCGGTAAGTAAAACTTGCTATACGCACGCAATCTATGATTGTTACTATATAATTGGAGGTTAACTGCACAGCGGTATTTATGTCACTTTAATTACTGGAACTCCTATTTTTTATATTAGAAAACAATAAATAATAACTACTGCTAATTAAATATTGCTCTTAACTGATCTCAACGTTTTGCTCTTGCGTTTCGATACGTCATGCCGCGTTTTTCGTCCACGCAATACACGTGCCCCGTTGCGAACACGTGGAACGAAAGGGGCCGCTTCGGCCGCGGCCGTCGCCGTCATTTCGTCTGTATGTATGTATGTATGTATGTGTGTGTGTGTGTGTATGTGCCAAATTTACCGAAATTTCTATAACTCTAGAACTAATCAACCAAATCTTAACGAATTATATATGAAATAGGGGTAGAAAAAACTGAAGAATATAATAGAATTAATAAAAATTGCTAATAATCAAGTTCATTTTTTTTTATGTTATTGCTCTAACTTTTGTAATTTTTTAGATATTGGAGTGCATTTTTTTTTAATCGATAGAGTATCATGTAAGGAAGGTTGGGATTGAATTTGGCAATGATTGATAAAACAGCGGTTGTTTTTTAATAAAATTTTGAATTTTTGTAGAAATGTTTATGCTTTAACTTCCGCAAATTTGAAGATATCGATTTATTTCTAATTTTATTATATTTTTCAGTTTTTTCTACCCCTATTTCATATATAATATTTTAAGATTTGGTTGATTAAATCCAGCTTTTTAATAATAATAGCTAGCCTAGTTGAATAGGAAAATATTCCACTCTGAGTTCACTATTCTCTCACCCGAGCGCTTTCGTAACTCGTAGCTATCCCCTCCAACCAAACGCACAGAGCGAATTACCATCTGACAAGTTTATAAAACTGCACATATTTCAATTGTTGAGATTCTTACAGCACACATTGTTTAAATTTCCTTGATTGCAATCGCAATGTTTTCTTGAATCGACAGTTACGACTCGAGAATGTTTAGATACGATGCGGATCAAGAGACACGGTAGTGTCTCGCGCCAAGTACACGCGAAGCGAGACCGCAGCGTTGACTCTTAAGTACCCGAGATGTTGAGATCTCGATAACGAGTGAACGGATCAAGTTCTAAGTAGGCTTGATCGATAGCTTGGGGTCCAATTAGGGGGGGGGTTTCTCTCATAATATTCCGCTACGTGCCCTACGAGCGGAGATATTGCGACGCAAAGTCCAAATGTGAAAATTTATTTTTAAGATACTTCTACTACTACTAACTACTTCTACGTCGACCGTCTCTCATGCCATATCACGTGATCAGAGAAAATGTCACTTTCACTTTTTCGACACTGGCGGCGCTGGGGGTTGATTCTGTATTTCAAGTGAGTTCACTCACTTTTCGCACTTTCATCTCACATGAGTTTGTTCGCACGATTCTGTAACGTTGGTCTGTAACGAGGTGAAAATACGAAATCACTAGAACCACAATGGTGAAAAGTATTTTGTGTGAACTTGTGACCTTGTGAAGAACGCGAGATCTCGGGAAGTTATAACGGTATCCGGACGTGTTTTAACCGATTTATATGGTTATTAATATTGTGATATTTGTTAGTTTTTTAAATAAATAAATATGAATGTGACTGAAAAGCAGAAGCAAATTCTAATAAATTTTATGTGTAACCATCCGGATTTCGGAAGAGGGAGGTTAAGGTACAACCGTGAAAATAAAAGGAAATTAGTAAGTGACTTTATAAACACTAAATAATAGAAATAATAAATTCAAAGTTAATAAGTATCAATGAATATATTTTTACAGGACCAGTTATGGGAAGAAATAACGACAAAATTAAATTGTACAGGTTCTGGTCCGCGAAAGTCATCAAAAGAATGGTCAAAAGTAAAAAAAATATGACTTTTTATTTAGTGTTAAATAAGAATTTTTATTTAATGTTGTAAATTATGCAGTTTTGCATAATATTATCTTACTAGCTGGTTACCCGGGCTTCGCCCCGGGGGACATATGTAATAAGACACGCAAATAGTCTCTCTCTCTCTCTCTCTCTCTCTCTCTCTCTCTCTCTCTCTCTCTCTCTCTCTCTCTCTCTCTCTCTCTCTCTCTCTCTCTCTCTCTCTCTCTCTCTCTCTCTCTCTCTCTCTCTCTCTCTCTCTCTCTCCCGCTCCCTCTCCCTCTCCCTTTCCCTCTCCCTTTCCCTCTCCCTCTCCCTCTCCCTCTCTCCCTCTCCCTCTCTCCCTCTCCCTCTCCCTCTCCCTCTCTCTCTCTCTCTCCCTCTCCCTCTCCCTCCCTCCCTCCCCCTCTCTCCCCCTCTCTCCCCCTCTCTCCCCCTCTCTCCCCTTCTCTCCCCCTCTCTCCCCTTCTCTCCCCCTCTCTCCCCCTCTCTCCTTCTCCCTCTCTCCCTCTCTCCCTCTCTCTCTCTCTCTCCCCCTCTCTCCCCCTCTCTCCCCCTCTCTCCCCTCTCTCCCCCTCTCTCCTCTTCTCCCCCCCTCTCTCCTCTTCTCCCCCTCTCTCCCCCCCTCTCTCTCTCTCTCTCTCTCTCTCTCTCCCCCCTCTCTCCTCCTCTCTCCCTCTCTCTCCCTCTCTCTCCCTCTCTCTCCCCCTCTCTCCCCCTCTCTCCCCCTCCCCCTTCTCTCTCTCCCCCTCTCTCCCTCTCTCCCCCTCTCTCCCCCTTTCTCCCCACTCTCCCCTCTCTCCCCCTCTCTCTCTCTCTCTTCCCCTCTCTCCCCCTTTCTCTTCCTCTCTCCCCTTTTCTCCCCTTCTCTCCCCCCTCCATGGCACTCCCCGGGAAATTCTACCCCTATTTCATATACTTTTGATAAAAATTCGGTCCACTAACGAAGAGATTCGTTCAATTATTTCCCGAAAAAATAAAAAAAAAGATTTCTAGAAAATCAGTAACAAAAAACAATACACATTATGGCACTCCCCGGAAAATTCTACCCCTACTTCATATATTTTTAGTAAAAATTCGGTCCACTAACGAATGTGATTCGGTCAATTTCCCGAAAAATTGGAAAAATTACAAAAATCGGTTTCTAGAAAATCGGTAGCGAAAAACTATACACTTTATGGCACTCCCCGGGAAATTCTACCCCTGTTTCATATACAATTCTTTGAAATTTGGTCGATTATTTCCCGAATTCGGTAGATTATTTCCCAAAAAATTAAAAAAATTAAAAAAATCAATTTCCAGAAAATCGGTAGCAAAAAATTGGTCGCGACATTTTCATCCCCGGAAAATTCTACCCCTATTTCATATACTTTTGGTAAAAATTTGGTCCACTAACGAATGAGTAGTTCGCGTACAGACAGACAGACAGACGTGACTTATATATATCTATAGATTTTATACAGTTCCATATAGCATTGTCATAAGTTTTTTATTATAGACATGGCGTGACTGGAAGTCTAATTTGTTGAAAAGGGTGGCTGCGTACAAAAGTTACGCAGCAAGTACTGGTGGGGGACCACCAAAAACTTTGGATCTGACTCCTTCAGAAGAGGATTTGTTAGCATTTTTGACGCCTGATGCTAGTGGAATGTCCAACATTCCCGAAGGAGCTATTGATCAAGAGACACGGTAGTGTCTCGCGCCAAGTACACGCGGAGCGAGACCGCACCGTGACTCTTTTACGCGACGCGACGGGTTGCGAGTACCCGAGATGTTGAGATCTCGATAACGAGTGAACGGATCAAGTTCTAAGTAGGCTTAATCGATAGTTGGGGTCAAAATAAGGGGGGTATCTCCTGTATAATTTTCCGCTACGTGCCCTACGAGCGGAGATATTGCGACGCAAAGTCCAAATGTGAAAATTTTTTATTAAGATACTCCTCCTCCTCCTCCTCCTCCTCCTCCTCCTCCTCCTCCTCCTCCTCCTAACGCCGATCTGTGTGATCACGTGATCAGAGAAAATGTCCCTTTCACTTTTTCGACACTGGCGGCGCAGGTATCGCCAGTTTCGATATCGCGCGCGTATTTCGAACGATCTAGTAGGTAAATTATTAAAAGGTCGATAGACTTATCGGTCAGAAGGAAGATTTCTATTTAGCTAAATTAAGTATTTATATCATATATATTGATTCTTATGAATCAAGCTTGAATTCGATGTTTAGGTATCCCAGGTTGCCGATGACGAAGTACAGATAGTGCGCTTCATAGTTTTCGGTGTCCAGGTGTAATAATACGTTGAATTCGATGTCTACGTATTCCAGGTTGCCGATGACGAGGTCCACATAGTGCGCTCCGTAGTTTTCGGTGTCTACGTGTATTAATACCTTGAATTCGATGTCCACGTGTCCCAGGTTGCCGATGACGGGATTCAGATAGTGCGCTTCATAGTTTTCGGTGTCCAGGTGTAATCGTACGTTGAATGCGATGTCTAGGTGTCCCAGGTTGCCGATGTCGAGGTCCCCATAGTGCGCTCCGTAGTTTTCGGTGTCTACGTGTACTAATACCTTAAATTCGATGTCCACGTGTCCCAGGTTGCCGATGACGAGGTCCACATAGTGCGCTTCGTAGTTTTCGGTGTCCAGGTGTAATAATACGTTGAATGCGATGTCTAGGTGTCCCAGGTTGCCGATGTCGAGGTCCACATAGTGCGCTCCGTAGTTTTCGGTGTCTACGTGTATTAATACCTTGAATTCGATGTCCACGTGTCCCAGGTTGCCGATGACGGGATTCAGATAGTGCGCTTCATAGTTTTCGGTGTCCAGGTGTAATCGTACGTTGAATGTGATGTCTAGGTGTCCCAGGTTGCCGATGTCGAGGTCCACATAGTGCGCTCCGTAGTTTTCGGTGTCTACGTGTACTAATACCTTAAATTCGATGTCCACGTGTCCCAGGTTGCCGATGACGAGGTCCACATAGTGCGCTTCATAGTTTTCGGTGTCCAGGTGTAATCGTACGTTGAATGCGATGTCTAGGTGTCCCAGGTTGCCGATGTCGAGGTCACATAGTGCGCTCCGTAGTTTTCGGTGTCTAAGTGTATTAATACCTTAAATTCGATGTCCACGTGTCGCAGGTTGCCGATGACGGGATTCAGATAGTGCGCTTCATAGTTTTCGGTGTCGAGGTGTAATCGTACGTTGAATGCGATGTCTAGATGTCCAAGGTTGCCGATGTCGAGGTCCACATAGTGCGCTCCGTAGTTTTCGGTGTCTACGTGTATTAATACCTTAAATTCGATGTCCACGTGTCCCAGGTTGCCGATGACGGAATTCAGATAGTGCGCTTCATAGTTTTCGGTGTCCAGGTGTAATCGTACGTTGAATGCGATGTCTAGGTGTCCCAAGTTGCCGATGACGATGTCTAGATAGTGAGCTCCGTAGTTTTCGGTGTCCAGGTGTAATAATACGTTGAATGCGATGTCTAGGTGTCCCAGGTTGCCGATGACGATGTCTAGATAGTGAACTCCGTAGTTTTCGGTGTCTACGTGTATTAATACCTTGAATTCGATGTCCACGTGTCCCAGGTTGCCGATGACGGAATCTACATAGTGCGCTCCGTAGTTTTCGGTGTCTACGTGTATTAATACCTTGAAATTGATGTCTAGGTGTCCCAGGTTGCTGATGACGAGGTCCAGATAACGCGCTCCGTAGTTTTTGGTGTCTAGGTGTAATAATACCTCGAGTTCGATGTCTACGTGTTCCAGGTTGCCGATGACAAGGTCCACATAGTGCGATTCGTAGTTTTTGGTGACTAGGTGTATTAATAACTTTAAATCCGAATGTGGGATACGTAGATATTGAATATAAGGTATTAATACACGTAGACACCGAAAACTACGGAGCGCACTATGTGGATCTCGTCATCGGCAACGTGGGACACCTAGACAACGAATTCAACGTATTATTACACCTGGACACCGAAAACTATGGAGCGCACTATTTGTAACCCGTTATTGGCAACCTGGGATACCTAGACATCGAATTCAAGCTTGATTCATAAGAATCGACTTAAAAATTCCCTAGCGGCAGAACTAAAATTATGTCATGACATAATAAAAATTAGTTGAAATAAAATTATGTCTAGACATAATAAAAACTGGACAAATTAAAATTATGTCTGACATAAAAATAAGTCCGCATTTTTATTATGTGTATACACATAATTTTAATTCATACAATTTTTATTATGTGTACACATAATTTGTTTTCGAATGAACGTAAAACGTACCTAAAAAAACCGAAGTAACAAGTGGTAGACGTAATCTTTGTATCGAAATAACACCCTGTACATACTGTTTATAAAATGCGTAATACTACAAAAAAGGCATGATATCTGTACAAAATTACCTTTTTTAAAAAAAAGGTAAAGAAAGGCGCCAAGTACACGCGTAGTAGTGTACTTTTCCCGTTAGTTTGTAAGTTTCATGATTAAAAAGATCATGTCGTATTATTAACATATACCTAAGATTTATAGAATCGTTATTAATTTTATTATATATCTCAATTGCGCGAATCTTAAATATCTTTTGTAAAAATTATGCATAATATTCCTATGCAAGGATACTTGTTTAATTATTTCTTCCTATTGCATTTAAGTATAGAAAAATATACAATTTTTATGTGTTTGCACTTTATATTTAATGAGCAGGCAATTAAATATATAATATATGATTCAATTTGCACTACGTTTACATGACACCGTTAATCGGGTTTTATAACATCGGTAGTTGTCAGGAAGACCAATCGTAATCATTCTTCAGAAGAAAGGAATAGTTGTGATTGACTGGCCTAAGAACTACCGATGTTATAAAACCTGATCAACAGTGCCATGTAAACGTAGTCTATGGGCGGTATTCATAGTCCGTTCTCAACGAAATGCTTAAGATCATCTTAATGAAGATCAACTTATTCAACAAAGATTGTCTTAAGATATTATGAATTCATAGTCCATGCATAAGGTAATCTTATATACTACAAAAAAGGCATGATATCTGTACAAAATTACCTTTTTTAAAAAAAAGGTAAAGAAAGGCGCCAAGTACACGCGTAGTAGTGTATATGTGTTGTTACCTCGAAAAAAAACAGTGGTAATATTATACCTCAAAAAAATCTAAGTAACAAATGGTAGACGTAATCTTTGCATTTCAAAAAATCTCGAAAAAACCTATAAGCAGTAGTATATTTACCTCAAAAAACCGAAGTAACAAGTGGTAGACGTAATCTTTGTATCTCGATAAATCTTGAAAAAACCTAAGCAGTAGTATCTTTACATCGAAAAAACCGAAGTAACAAGTGGTAGATGTAATCTTTGTTTCTCGAAAAATCTCGAAAAAACCCAAGCAGTAGTATTTTTATTTCCAAAAAATTATAACTCAAGTGATACACATAAAAAAAATTATGTTATTACAAAATACAAAAAAGAATTGATATCTCTTTTTAAATTACAGCGCCAATTACAGAGAGAATATACACTGAGAATCTTTGTATCTCGAAAAATCTCGAAAAAACCTAAGCAGTAGTATTTTTATTTTCAAATATGTATGTTGTTACCTCGAAAGAAAACAGTAGTAATATTATTACAATCACAAAAAAGAAATGATATCTCTTTTTAAATGACAGCGCCAATTACAGAGAGAACATACACTGAGAAAAAAATGTGTTAATCTCAAGAAATATTTAGTCCGATACGTTCAACTGAACATTTTAGTTAGTTAACTAAACATTAGTTAAATTAATTAATTAAAGAAACGAAATAAATTGTTGAAACAACTAATATTTAGTTAACTAACTAAAATGTTTAGTTGAACGTATCGAACTAAATATTTCTTGGAATTAACCATTTTTTTTCTCAGTGTATTTTTCGAGATACAAAGATTAGGTTTTTTCGAGGTATAATATTACCACTGTTTTTTTTTCGAGGTTATAATATTAGAAAGAATTATTTTAATCACAAAGAATTAAAGAGGTAACATTATAAAATAAAAATATTTAATTAAAATAAAATAAATAAATTTTTCTTGTAAAAAACTTGGCGCTGCTTTTTTAAGGTTTAGAGCCTCCGCACAAGACTTTTTTATAGCAATGTAGTGTAACGAAATGTGGGTCAACGCACAAGAAACGTATCGGTTACGGCGTTATACGTGAATACGTTTCTTGTGCGTTGATCTACGTTACGTTATCATACGCTATCATACGAGAGTCTTGTGCGGAGGCTCTTAAGCGGGGAGCCCACACTTCTGCACAACGCATAATGCGTAAGCATAAGAAAATTGATTGGTCTATTTCCTTATCCACATATGTATGGACCTTACGTATTATGTGTTATGCAAAAGTCTGTGTTCCCCGCTTTATCCAGACAAATTTGCATAGCGCATAAACATAAGCGTAAGAAATTGATTGGTTCATATATATGTGCAAAAGGAAATAGACCTACCTATCCATCTCTTTATGTATATGTTTATGCACCTATGCAAGTTTTTCTGGATTGACCTTAAAAAAGCAGCGCCAAGTTTTTTACAAGAAAAATTTATTTATTTTATTTTAATTAAATATTTTTATTTTATAATGTTACCTCTTTAATTCTTTGTGATTAAAATAATTCTTTGTAATATTATAACCTCGAAAAAAAAACAGTGGTAATATTATACCTCGAAAAAACCTAATCTTTGTATCTCGAAAAATACACTGAGAAAAAAAATGGTTAATTCCAAGAAATATTTAGTTCGATACGTTCAACTAAACATTTTAGTTAGTTAACTAAATATTAGTTGTTTCAACAATTTATTTCGTTTCTTTAATTAATTAATTTAACTAATGTTTAGTTAACTAACTAAAATGTTCAGTTGAACGTATCGGACTAAATATTTCTTGAGATTAACACATTTTTTTCTCAGTGTATGTTCTCTCTGTAATTGGCGCTGTCATTTAAAAAGAGATATCATTTCTTTTTTGTGATTGTAATAATATTACTACTGTTTTCTTTCGAGGTAACAACATACATATTTGAAAATAAAAATACTACTGCTTAGGTTTTTTCGAGATTTTTCGAGATACAAAGATTCTCAGTGTATATTCTCTCTGTAATTGGCGCTGTAATTTAAAAAGAGATATCAATTCTTTTTTGTATTTTGTAATAACATAATTTTTTTTATGTGTATCACTTGAGTTATAATTTTTTGGAAATAAAAATACTACTGCTTGGGTTTTTTCGAGATTTTTCGAGAAACAAAGATTACATCTACCACTTGTTACTTCGGTTTTTTCGATGTAAAGATACTACTGCTTAGGTTTTTTCAAGATTTATCGAGATACAAAGATTACGTCTACCACTTGTTACTTCGGTTTTTTGAGGTAAATATACTACTGCTTATAGGTTTTTTCGAGATTTTTTGAAATGCAAAGATTACGTCTACCATTTGTTACTTAGATTTTTTTGAGGTATAATATTACCACTGTTTTTTTTTCGAGGGTAACAACACATATACACTACTACGCGTGTACTTGGCGCCTTTCTTTACCTTTTTTTTAAAAAAGGTAATTTTGTACAGATATCATGCCTTTTTGTAGTATATAAGATTACCTTATGCATGGACTATGAATTCATAATATCTTAAGACAATCTTTGTTGAATAAGTTGATCTTCATTAAGATGATCTTAAGCATTTCGTTGAGAACGGACTATGAATACCGCCCATAGACTACGTTTACATGGCACTGTTGATCAGGTTTTATAACATCGGTAGTTCTTAGGCAATCACAACTATTCCATTCTTCTGAAGAATGATTACGATTGGTCTTCCTGACAACTACCGATGTTATAAAACCCGATTAACGGTGTCATGTAAACGTAGTGCAAATTGAATCATATATTATATATTTAATTGCCTGCTCATTAAATATAAAGTGCAAACACATAAAAATTGTATATTTT
>JASTWP010002731.1:0-37305 GCA_030770255.1 Temnothorax ravouxi | reverse complement strand
TTTAAAAGCACGTGGACCACTTCTTAATTTAATGTAAGTGTTATATTTAGTCTACATATGTTATAACCAGCGCAAATATATAATTTTTCAAAAATTATCTTAAGAAACAAATTCAGTTTAAAAAGAGTAATAAAATAATAATGTTATATTTAAATGTTTAAAAAAATTTTTTTAAAGTATGAAGAATTAAAATTGTTTTACGTTGATCGAAATAACCTTGAAGAGTTTTCAATTTATTTTACGCCCTGATGTTTCTTTCCTATCGAAATCCCGACTAGGTTTTAAAATAAATATAATCTCTATTTTAACCCTATTCACTCCAACGTTTTTTCCGCCCCTTTAATCCTCCAACCATGCACTTTCGAGTCCCACGTGTTTTTTATAATGTTAATAGCTTTGAAAAATTCCCCAAAAATTATTATATCTTTGTACCTTCGACTAAAAATTAATGTAAATAACATTTGGAAATAATTTATTTAAATATTTTTTTACATTTATATGTTGACAAACACACATTACGATTCGTTTTATTTAAAAAATTATTTTTCCAGCGTGGGGGGGATTATCCCACGATAATTTGTTTTTCACAAAAAAACGACTGTTAGAAACTCGTGGGACACGAAAGGGCATGGTTGGAGTGAATAGGGTTAATAATCGCTACCTTGATCAAGTCCCATCAAGGCCCTTATTGGGTTTCCTTATTCAGGCCACACATTAATTGAGCTACCCAAAACTGATATCGCCCTACTGGGACCTAGCCTGGCAATAATGTGGAAATCCTTATTAGGGAACCCACGTTTAAGCACTTAAAGGCCCCGAAGTTTATTAAGGTTGCCTTAACAATTTTCCACACGGGTACTTACTTCGTCCTCGCGTAGGATAAGAGTGTATATCGGAGTGCATAACGAGTTTACTGGAGGCAAGTCCGGCGTTAGATTTCTTGCCGCCGCAGGTGTAATGTCGCACTTTCCAAAGACTGTCATAAGCTAGAAAAATAAAATATCTTAGGAAGCGACGTTTAATTCTTAAATAACAGAGCTGTGTTAACTTTATATCCTCCCGTATATAAATTTTGATATATCATATTAATATTTTTACTAAGAAATATAAATTAGAATAAAAAATAAAATAGAAATTTAGAAATTAAAAAATCTGAAGTTTTACTAAAATAAAATTGATATTATGAGTTTAATCAGAAATCTATAATAAGAGATTTTTTTAACTTTATAGATATCAGAGAAAAAGTTGAGTGTAAAATTACCTCAGGTAAAAGTACCTCAGGATGCTTAGAAATTTTATCCTTGGCAAGATGTTTTAAAATTAGATTCCGTCACCTCGATCTGTAATACTTTCGGTGTCTGTGTAGGCTTTATCGGCGCGTTCTTCACTAATTTGAATAATCAAACTTGATACGGTTAATCGATTTGCGCAAAAGACAGCGAATAGAAAACTCTCAATAGTAGCAATAATGCTGTAACACTACAGGGAGGTATCATCGATATTCACCTAATAAACTTTGATTGAGCGAAGCAGTCAGTAATGCCATCATAAACCCATCTTTAGGGCTTGATAAGAGAGCCTACTCAATGTTGGCCCTGAGGATTGTCAAGGATACTAGAGCGTAGAATCGATTATAATAAATATCTATGATAACGTATAAATCGTGTCGACTTTACGCGTGCAAAATACTTAACCACAACCTGTCCGATTGAAGATCGGAAAAATTTACGGACAGGTGCTAACGTACTTTATCAGTAAACATGTCGTGGTTGATGAAGTTAGTCATCATCATTTAAATGTATTATGACTTGTATTTAAAATGATTGCCATTACCGGTATATTATCGGTACATTAACCGGTATATTACTACGTCGGAATATTATATTAAATAGCCAAGTTGCGTTGTGTGTGTGTGTGTGTAATATTAACAACAGTTTATTCTATTTTCTATACACATATATAAATTACGTTTCGTTTTATCACATAAATGCTAGAAAGCTATCAAGCTTTCTATTATTATCTTTAGCATTTAAATTATTTTTTTAAGGTTCTCTACAGGTACTCTCTAGTCAGTCGAGAGATGAAGAGAAAATCTTCAAATTCATCAATTCTAAGTATTCATAAAATATTTTCATGATATTTGATGATGTTAGAGCTTATATCATACCCATATTAGTCGAAGCGAGGAATAATTAAAAATATCGTGTAAGTGCTTCTTTGACTCCGGCTTCTTATACATGCGAGAAAATGTGGTAACGTCACGAACTTGAGTCTCGCTGTTCTGCTCATATGAGCGTGGTCCTTTTCTAGTCAGTGACTGCGTTTACTTTTAAATTTACAATGACTCCTCCAAGCCCGACCAATTCATGGAGAAATAAGGATAGAGTCTTGCGTGTGTCAAAAGAGGAAAATTCGCTAAAAAGAAAGTTGTTCTTCGAATGGAAAGTGCCCAAAAATCATTGACAGATACTTAAAAGGTTATGTGAGGTGTAATCGCTGCGACGTTGTTAAATCTCTCTAGTTATTCGAAGCACGCTATGTAAACTGTGATATGGCCTGTTTCAATAGCCAATATCACAAAATTTTACACGATAACCCTTGTTTCTCTCGATATTTCTGAAAAGCTTAGATTAAGATCTATAAGAGCTCCGTTTTTTGAATCTCTGGTAGGCTGCCTTCATATAATTAATATCTCGTTTCCTGTCTCCGGGAACCCTTTTGTCATAAGAGCTCATGTAAAAACTGTGATTTCAAAATTAATTTTTGCACATTTTTACACGGTAACCGATGCTAAAATTTTTTGAGCACTTTTTTCGCATCTTACTTTATACGTCCATAAAGTTTTTTTCCAATTTTTAGATATATTCATTATCTGTAGAACCTCCTTAATAGTAACAAAAATATATATTTATTCGGCTCAATTCGTTCTCTCAATTACCCCTAAGACACCTTTAATTAATACGCTGTTTTACATAAAACTATAGGTACCAAATTATAGATAGGCAGGAGCAGTGAACGCGATTAAGAGACTGTGGAATCAATTATGATTAGGGACGATGCACGTTTTACGGTCCATGTTTCTTGTTTCGCCTGTGGATCGAAAGTTAAGGCGGAAGGCATTTATCGAAGAACGTTAATTATAAATTGAAAGACGCGCGTCGTAGACCGAAGGTTGGGGTTATAGTTATGTTAATAGCCAAGATTATGATTATGGTCATGATCCGTAATCATAAGTGGCTAAATGCCATGAGAGATCGGCAATGCAGAAGTAGCAGAAGCATGCCGCTGCACTTTAGATACGCGGATATTTTTATTAAGTCCTATAAAAATAATTAACATCTCGCTTTCTCCGACGTGGTAAACATATGTTTTGTCGCTTGTACGCGTTTAATTATTACATATTTATTAGTACAATACTGACACATCAAACGTATTTTTAATTAAAATATTAACAATAAATTCTTCATAAATAAATTTTTAAATATTATAATTTAAATTTGTTATGTTACTATATTTTACTTTCAATATTTAAGCTTGAAGGATACTTTAGTGCACAAGACTGATATGTACATGTGGCGAAGTTTCATTCGGGAAAAATGAATGTAATATCAACGACAAAATTTAATTGATATTCTAACGGCAGTATATTTTTGCTTGGAAAATACAATTATTACGAGAAAATTATTTGAAGGGCACGGAAATTGCGTAAATACAGGGTAGCGGACAATGCACCGCAATCTACGTACTTTTCCCGTGCAGCAGAGCGACTTTTATGCCTTATCGTGGCATCGATCATTAATTATAGTATAATACGAGACAACAATGGGAGGAGATGCAGACAGCAAAAGAGGGAAGGGGTGTAAGTGCCGCTCCATATTCTCTATTTCTGCATGCTTGCAAGCAGACACCCATACATTGTGCGGGCCGTAATAGTTTCCGGCGTTCAATACAAAAGACGTCGATAAAGTCTCTTATCTTACAATAAATAATCGTAATTTATAATAATGAAATATTTATACATGTCACGTACGAACTATTCAGGAAACGCGCATTAAATAGCGTGCATAATTTACAATTAGACTCTTTAAGAGTTCTATTATACACGGGCTATTTTGATAAATCTAATCTAATAAATGTTGATCTTAATCGGCAAAAGTATGTAAATTTGTTGAAAGCAAATGATAAGTATATGCAATTTTATTTCCCAGTTGCCGGCTGTGCTCGTTATGCTGCGATTACATAATCAATTCATTGCTTATTTAAATGAGAATGTATATCTGCATTAAGCCTCTACTAATCTTATTAAAACGGATAATACATATAATTTTGAATAATTTATACTTGCAAGTTCATGAAACATATTGAATAAAAACATATTGAATAAAAACATATTAAATAAAAAATATATAGAAAACAAAGAAACCTGAAGAAGTTTAGGTATTAATGAGATTATTAAATTTCTCAAAATGTTAGTATTTGCTACAACAAATTAGAAGATATCTTTTATTAGTACAGTAAGTTTGATTAATTTATAAAGTACTGGACGTCAATATTTAAATATAAGAAAATTTTTTATAACAATACTTATTACATGCAGCCCTATTTATTTTGACTTTATATTTAAAATTAATTTACATGAAAATATATCAATATTATTTATAGCAAAATAATTTCAATTGACTTATTTTCAATAAATTGATTTCTGAAGTCAGATTAAAATTTTAATCAGTGTACTGATTCCAGAAATCAATGTATTTGGCAGTGCAAAAAGCTAAACCCTCAATGTACATATTAAAAATACAATAATATGTTATTAATATTATAACATAGTTTGTCCATATAATATTTTTTTTAGAATATCTTATTTTACACTAATCATTTCCAAATATTATAATGACTATACAGTAAGTTTTAATAGACAATCTTATGATAATAGCTTATCAAGTACATGTTTACTGATTTAGGTAAATATCTATAAAAGGTCAAACCTCACCGATGACCTTGACCTTGACATATGTTGTCAAGGTCACCCTCCTGAGTGACCTTCAAAAGATTTTAGCCGGCGGTCATTGTTCATTAAAAAGTTATAAACAAAAAAGTTTGAAAAATATAGCAGCTATTTTGAGTACTAATAGACATAAATAATTGATATTTATGTCGAAATAGTATATGTATGAACGAAGGAAAATTATTTAAAGCAGTGAATTGTTGATATATTGAAAGGAAAGTTATTTAAAGTAAAGAATAGAGACATAGGTTAGTTGACGCGCTTTAAACACTTAAATACTTTTAAAGCGCGTCACTGGCTTTACGCAACATCTCACCTATTTTTTTCACCGATTTCTGAAATTTGACCCGCGCGGAGCGCGGGCGACAATGTTTGTGTAGGTAAAGCGCGCCACGAACCCATGTGACCACAGGGGGGCGACAGTAAACCTAGGAGTGTCGACATATTTATTAGTCATTTATGCCTTCCAATACTCAAAATAGCTGCTATATTTTTCAAACTTTTTTTGTTTATAACTTTTTAATGAACAATGACCGCCGGCTAAAATCTTTTGAAGGTCACTCAGGAGGGTGACCTTGACAACATATGTCAAGGTCAAGGTCATCGGTGAGGTTTGACCTTTTATAGATATTTACCCTGATTTATATTATTTATCTTTTTCTCTCTTTCTCTCTCTGACTTACAAAATTTTTCCGGGAAGATTTGTATAATTCTGCTGTTTATATGATTTTTGATACTTGTGCATGGGTTGCATTGACAAATTTGTAACAAGCATTTATATCACGTGCACTTACCTGAGTATTCTGTAAACGGCTGTAGCAAATATTCTATTTTGCTAATTGTGATGTTGCTGAAATTATACGTGATTCTTTTGACTAACAATAAGATACGTTAAATAAAAAAAGGTTATAACTTTTCTTTATTGGTAACAATGTTATATTTTGAAGATCTGTTAGCAATCGCAAATTTTAATATAGCTCATTTAGAAATGTGCATGCCAGTAAAAATCAATAATATAGCAAATAGTAAAAATCAATAAATGCAATTTCTAATGTCTCTTACTTAAATAAGATACAGTGCAAAAGATTTTTTAATACTGTCATAATTTCATGCCGTATAATTTAAACAATTAAGATTATTAGGGGAGAATAGATGATATTCATTCATCATAAGATGTTACATATGAAACTATTTTTTTATATCTAGGAATGCAAATAATGATACATATAGTGAGGTATATATCAAAATTTAATAACAACGCAGCGTTATATTCAATAATATCTTTTCTTTATATTTCTTTTATTACTTCTAAAAATTATATGGCGACGATATGGTGGGGTTCTGCATCCAAGAAGCGAGAGAGAAGATAAGCGAGCGAGATGCGCATTTGATAATCGATCAGAGATTCATCGGAAATTCATTCGATCGGTTTATTCGTTAATTTTCATCGTTTCTCGCTCCCATCCCTTCTCTCTCCCTTCTTATCTTCTTTCGCGAAGACGACGATAAGAAATGTACCTCTCGGGAATGGGACAGAAGAGGAAAAGGATCGTAGAATTTAAGGATTATATCACAAGGTGTATAGTATCGAAAATGGTGGTGTTTTGGTTAAGAGAGGACAAATCGTCCTGCGGGCGGATATTTTACGTATATCTCGTCTGAAGTGCTTACTTTACATTAAATACCCGCGGATGAGATTTCAATCGGCGCGGCCCCCTCGCTCTTTTATCCTTTTAATAATTAAAAATATTTGTCTATGACCTTAATAGTTTCAGTCTATGAAAATTAAATACATTTCAAACATGGCAGTGCTAGACTGGTTCCGTTTCGACCTTCGATATCTAGAGCTGTGCCGAACGATGCGGTCATGCCTGCGTATCATTTTTGCTATTAATTATTTGCTATTAATAGCTTACTGCATTAATTTTCTCGTAAAAACTTTAAAGACTTCAGCTTGAACTTAAAAAAAAAAAGATAATACTAACATAACATTTCATGTCACTTTTCTTTAATTTTTTATCATATTATATAGATTATTTTTTCAATGTTTAATAAATAAGATAAAAAGTAAAATTTTTTATTGTTTTACTAGAAGAGTCCGACAACGTAACAATAGGGCGACATGAGTGGGAATTAAATTTTTGTAATAATAACAATTAAAACAGAGAGTTTCTTTGTTCTAACTTTAGAATTAATCTGAAAACATAATTGCATAAAACGGCACTACACATCTTTTATGTCATTAGTTACTCTAATAATTAGCTGTCTTGACAAGCATCACACTCGCGCATCCACGTGCACTTTCCTTTGCAACCTTGCAACCTTTTCGTTATATCGTTGGATTCGTAAGCACTAACTCGGAAGAGTTGTCTTTTATCCTTATAAACAGTACTGTTGAACCATTCGTTTAATCTCATTCGCCAGAACATGCTTATTTTATTGAAACTATTCAGAATCCGTTGAAAATATCAGCGCAATCATGCATCAAACCGATGGTAAAACAAGAGAAACCTCGGAAATAACCTTAGAAATAACACTTATTTTTAATTTCCTTTGTTTACTTCTGCCGACTATTAATACCGATTGTCTGTGTGTGCTATTTGGCGATATACTCCTTCCTTCTTCCGCCAGAAATCGGTTTTCGATCGTGACGTATATCATTTTGAAAACATTCTCTATTTTTAAGGTAAGCGTAAACGATACTCGAATCGGATTTCGCGTGTTTTGTTTCGCGTGATTTCGGTGAATGTGATTCGATCAGTATTCAGAACATCGACATTTTCAATCAGAACTCGTGATTTCGAAAATATAGGTTGACTAATAAATCCTATCTATGCGGTTTTTGCCAATAGTAGGCACTTTAAAAAGCAACTACACTGTAAATCCAAGTGTGTTATTTCTACACGTTTAATTAAAAGTTAAATAATGTGATTTAAAACGGCAAGAACTCATATAAAGGGTCGTCAGACATTAGGTACAATAAAACTAACACTTGATGGCCAATGCTACGACAGTCCGGCATTACAACGAAAATCAACGCTTATTCTGTCAGACAGTACTGGGCTATGACCAACACCTGGCCGACAGCCGTACGTCGCGGCGTCGGCCAAAATTCTGTCCAGTATTGAGCCAGCATTGACAAACAATAATACTGGCGCAGTGCATCAGGATTTTACAGGATCATAGTAGAATAACCAGGGCTCAAGAATGGCAAATAATAAGGACTCAGCGATACATAACATCAACGTCAATACTAAACAAATCAAAATTATGCTTATAACTGAAATATTTTTAAATAATGAAATATTAGTGTTGCCAGTACTTGCCAGCTAGTATATACCCGAACTAGGACAACTAGTACTGGCGCAGTATTGGGCCGATTGTAAAATCCTATATGGGAAAGCTTTAGTTAAAGAGCTTTAGTTAAAATAATACACTTGGATTTGCAATGTAGCTTCAGTCTAAATCTTATTGGAAGCGCATAGTTATTCGACATCATGATTCGACAGGTAATATATCAACGTGCATGAAAAAAAAAGTATAAAGATTGGTTACGTTTTGTGTGTTTGAAAGTCATTAAAAGATTTATAATCAAAACGTACATTTTACAAAAATGCGGTTTTCATCGTTTTTCTTATCGAACATGATTTTAGAACTCCATAATTTTCGACCAGAACTTTTTTTCAAAAAGTTATCGATATTTGAATTAAATTTTTTAAGCTGAACTCTTGCAAAAGAGTATAAAAGAGTATCAAGAACTATGTAATTATTCAAAAAGTTAAAACTGTATTAAGAATTATTTCATTTGGATGTATAAAAAAATTATGAAGTTGGCCTCATTTTTTGAAGTTTACTTTCACTATCAATGAACGGAACTCATTCTAAAAACTATCAAGAAGTTTCCCCTATGTTCTAAATAATCCAGAACTTAAGATAGAACTATGACTTTGTAGCAGGGAGGGGGAACAACTTCACATACCCATTATTATAAAAGTAGTAACAATCAAACGTTATAAACAGTTTTAATAATTATTATCTTTTGTCCTAATATTCAGTGTTTAAAAAAGTACTTGTATTATGAATATAGAAATTTCTACATATATATTCAAATATGCTTAATGAAACAAATAATTCTTTCATTATAGAATTTTGTGAAATGTTTTTTTTCATAAAAATGCTGAGTAATGCCGAGGATCAAAATCAGAAATATTCACTGCGAATGAGACGCGGAAAACTACAGATCTATTTTTCATACTTCCAAGAAAAATCAGTGTAATAAATTATATATATGTATACAATAATGTATTGTGTGTATATATATACAGGGTGTCCAGTGATTATGTGATACCTTTCGTGAGCAGAGAGAGCGGGTTAAGCTGAATAGAAAAGCTCGAAAATTAGCCATTTGTCACTCTTATCTCATTAGAAAAGTCCTTTATTGTTTCTCAATAATTAACAAGAGATTAATTAATAAAGATTTTCAAATCATGTGCGTCCGTGCGATTCGACGAGAAGAGGCAGCCCAGCGGTTACAGTCGCTAGGCGTGCGGCGAGGCATTGGGAGGAGCGCTCTATAAAAATTACGAACATGGACGTAGGAATATCTAGACGGAGCGTAAGAAACTTCTTTGGATGAAGAAAGTACAACTTGAGAGGTGAAGGGAAAATCCATTGGAGCTCAAACTCCAATCTCCGTGGAAATATGCTCGGTCCAGGAAGGAAAGTGAAGGACTTTTCTATTCACTTTAACCTGCTCTGGCTGGCCATGATGAGACGTGTGACACGGTAATTACCGGACACTTTGTATACATATAATATGCTGAATTTAAATGGGGAACCTTGTTACACGTCGGTCCAATTTCAGTTCCGGCGGAAGCAGTAGTTCACTTTGCCAGTGACTATTATCAAACGTATGACATAATGAACTCTATCGTGCATGGGAAACAACTTGCTTTGTATTCAATATTAGATACTGTGATAAAATGGTATCCATCAGTCTCGCATTTAATAATTCATTGAAAGTATGTACCACGCGCGATTCTTTAGGCTGTGTGCGGAGTTTAACTTATAAAAAGATTAGTTTAAAATTTATATTCTTTGTGTAATGTGTATGGTGTATGTTACGGTTTATTTTATCGCCATGATACCGAAGTGTTTCTCCGAACAGAACGGTGATGATATTTTCAACGGATTCGTGTACCTATAGGACAGAAACAACATACATAGAAGAAAATGATCGATGCGCGTGATTGATGAGTAATGATCGTGGACTTATGTACACGGAGTCAACTGTTTACAATAAATAGTCTTTAATAAATATGCTACTACATATTAATAAATTCTACAAAAAAAGAAGAAAAAAATCGCAGCGAGGTTTTTCCAACAGATACATCTATCTAAATTCGATGAAACTCGAATCTTTTGCTTCGAGAAACAAGGAGACGTGACGACTTTTCGTTAAATATAATTCAACAAAATGAATTCTTCAAGTGGCACTCGATAATCAAACAATTTTCAAATATTAAATGTTGACATATAATAAAGATTGCAAATATGAGTAGCGTATTTTATGTCGTCATCATTTTACTCATTATCAATCAATCTTTTGTTTTAGAAACGCTTCTTTTGGGTTATATATTTTTACGGTAATCGATTTCGCAAAATTGAATTGTAGCTGATATAGAATTACAAAGTAATAATAAGCGTTGCTTTCGTTGCGAGAAACTCGCACAGTGCCACGTAAAACAAAGTCTGGTATAAATACATTAAAAATTTATTCGAACATAAAGTTAAATGTATCGACCACTTGTTTGCGATAATTTTGATTAAACATTTCATAAAATGAATGGTATATTTGCATACCTGGAAACCCGAACTATAACAAATTGTAATTATAATATAATGGAAACGCTAATTAAGACCTTTGTAATTTTTACGTCGGCACTGTCCGAGCCCGTCGCGAAACGAGTTCCTGAAATAAAATTGGAAGCGCGAGGAATAACGATCGAGATGGAACTCGAATGACCAGTATACGCAATTTGTGTCGACCTGATTAATCGGTCTCCTTGGTAAAATAAGAAAGCCAGTATTCTCTCTCTTTCTCTCTCTTTCTACTTCGCTCCATTATAAATACTGAGATTACGTCGAACGAAATTTACTCTATGCATGCCAAATTATTATTAACAATTACTATTAGTTTACTTCACGCATACCAAGTTAAACATACGTCGCCCGTAGAAATTGTATTTTATAGCGTTTAATTGCGAGATCGCGAGACAAACTTACAAATTTGATTAATCGCTTGCCAGAAATTTTCTCAAACTTGCGGTGCCTAAACGTAGATGGTTACAGACGGCTGTCGAAGTATTTTTTTCCATATCCTACAATTTGTATATGTATAATTTATGCTAGTTAAAAAATTACTTTGTTACGTAGTGCACTATAAGCGTAATCGAAAACGTCTTTGCTTCTCATTTCGGCGAAATGTGCGAAGCGTAATTTCGTCGCGAGACAGCTAATTTTTATTGAACAGTTCGTCTCCTTAATTAAAGTGAAGATCTATTAATCGTGTTTCCTCGAAAATAATCGTGTTTCATGCTCGCAAATTAAATTGACTTCATCGTCCATACGTCCATTTTTCTCTTTTTCCAAGTCGCTTATTGTCTTACGCTTCTCGCTCGCTAAAATATCGTCATTAATTCTTTTTACGCTTACGCACTAATCGCGCTAGTCAGGACAGAGTTCGGCAGTAATGTACAAAAAGTTTTCTACGTCAATACGTCGGCGAGGTGAGAGCGGTTCATGTCAAAAACAAAAAAAAGAAAGTGCAATATATAATTTGGAATAACATCTTAATTAATTTAATGTTATAACCTGTATAGATATTATTTTCTAACCTGCACGAATATTACTGTCTGTGTCTTTTATATCTAGTGTCATTTAATGCAGATCTTGACTTTCCTTGTATTTTATTTGCTCAATTTGATATAACTGGATTTTTTATTGCTCTCGTGATGCTCTCGTGCCTAATAATAACGTTAGTTAAGAGTGAAACAGTCACATTCATTAATTTGTAAATGTACGATGACGATATATACCTAGATTATCATGCTGGAAATATTCATGTAGGATAAATTTAGGTTAGATGGCCTTAGAAGAAAGATGGCCCATTCATGTTCATTCAATACTAGATGGCGAGTAAGAGAGAAGAGTGGGCTATCTCTTCTCTATGACATCTTATCTGAGTTTACCCTAGTTGTTAAAGCTATTGAAGATGTATCGTTAATATTTAAGATCTCTATAGTTATGAGAAAATTATCATTGTCCTGAGCCATTCACTTTGAAAGTAATATAAGTAAAATTTAAAATACATTTTTCTTGCATGCATACATGTGTAATATGCAGTCCTTTTAAAAGTAATAGAGCTCAGTACTTATGCACTGGAATATTCTTTAGAACTTTATATGAACAAGCTTTATCTATAATTTTCTTTTATAATTATACCGAAATTAAGTTTTCGTTGAGAAAAAATATCGATCTGAAAGTGCTGCGGCAAATAAAGATTATCAGAATTCAGAAATGGCACATTCGCATGCGTTACGTGAACTTACCATCTTGTGTAATAGAATTGAAAACTACTTGCTCTGAAATCCAATGAAGATTACGATTCTGCGGAACCACCTTAGAAGACGCACAATTACGGCATGACCTGTTTTGCCGCCAGGAAGTACTTTGAGATTAAAGTTAAGTTTCGTGCTTGTTATCCGGCAGTTTGATATTCTCTCAGTTCGATGCCACCAGCAATTGCTCCTTGCGGATAACGAGCATAAAGAGTTAAAGAGACACGCATTGGCCGGCACGCTCTTGTGTCGTTCAAACAAACGCGACCGAAGATGCTTCGTTTTTGCCCAATGTCCATCGATTCTCGACACGAACCGCATCTCTCACCGTAAATGCTTTGGGAATCGATATCGAAACGATTTCGGTGAACGCAATTTACTACCGTTACGGATTTTTAAATTTAGCGTGCATTAAAATGTTTTTTGTCATGTAAAATGTGTTATCAATAAATATTGAGAGCTTTTTATAATATCTGATGTTATAGATCAATTACAGTTATTATAACTCTTTTTCGATGATTTTTGAGTTTTGTACTATCTCAAAGTTTTATAAGTCTATTTTTATTATAAGATTATATGGAGAAAGTATGTCTAAAGAAATACTTTTCCCTTAATATTGTTACAATAAAACTTTATATTAATTAAGGGAATTCTTTCCGTTAATATAATTAAATTTTTTTATTCATCTAATTATTATCGAAAAATTTTAATAGCAATTTAACCGATTGATGATTATTTTTATTTCATCAAGCAATATGATTACAATATGATTGCGAGTATAAAAGCAAAAAAATGATCACTTATATACAATTTACGATTGAGTGATATTGAAAATAGTACAATTTGTCCAGTTAAATTCCGCTTAAAGAAAAAAAATAGACAATGTCTCTTATAACACAGTTACTGCACACACACACACACACACATTTTCGGGATTTTAATTTCAGGTTCAGACATCAGAGCGGAAAATCCTGATATAAACAACAATTATAGATTTGACGAAAAAATTTAATTTTTATTCATTTTCGATTCATATTCGATTTAAGTTCTTTAAAGTGTTTATTCAAAAAAGTTTATACAACTAAATCGATCTCACCGAAACTGCAACCATATCGATCCCCTCATAATATCAAAATTTCTGCACGACACATGTCGTGTGCCACCTGCTCTTTGCTATGAATGTGAAGTAAGTCGTAACGTAGAGTGATTGCTATGTACACGTAAGTTTACAATTGCGCACAAATCAGCCTCCGGCTATCCGAGGGATGGCGTTACATCGCCAGTCTCTCTAGCGGAAATCTCGTTGTAGTCTGCGGGATCATATCGACCACGTCGCTGTCTTCATAGTTTCTTTCGTTCGAGCTAAACGTCGTAACTTCCGCGATAACGTCGTCGGAAGCTGCCAACGTGCTGGACTCGACCGTGACGATCGCGAGCTCGCTCGAAACGATCGAGGACGACTCCTCATCGACGAGCGAGGAGTACGATAGCGAGGAGTCCTCGTCGTCGGATTCCTGCCAGGACAAGGACGAGGAAAGGAGAACTGGCGAGAGTTGGGGCAGAGGGGTTGTAGTGTAGGCGCATGTATCTTCAGGAACTTTGGTGGTTGACGGTAGCAGTGCTATTTTGCTCCTCGACGTCGCCGATATCGACCTCGATCGACCCGGCAGAGCCGCGCTATCCCGGGAAGACTTTCCTATCCTACGCGAGCCTATCGGTCTCGCAATGTGGTTCCTCGAGGACGGCGGGGGCTTTTTATGATCAGACTGCGGCGAACTCGGCCTTTTGATAGAGAAGAGAACGGTTGACGCACCAAGAAGAGACGGCGAAGAGGACAACGTGGCTGTCGAGGCCCATTGCTCCTCGCTGGCGGGCGCTGTTAGCGACAAAGAGACTCGGGACGAGAAGGTCGTGCCAGGCCCGTACCGCTTCCGGGATGGCGATGCCACCGTGCTCATCCCCCAGCTCATCTGCTGCTGAGTCGTCCTCTTCCTCTTCTTCTTCCCGTCCGTCAAATCAGGCTTTTTACTTTGATTATCGGCGACCCTGAGGTTTGGCTTTTTCGCATTTGACGTTGGTGCTTTGTTCTTACCGAGCGTGTGGTTGCTGCCGCCGCCGTCTATCCGCGATTTCCGCTTCTTCGCCGACACGGAGAGAGCCTGCCGCCTGCAAGCCTCCTCGCTGGCCGCCCCCTCGCAGGATCGCTTGGATTCCGGCGTGGTGTTGCTTACGATCTCCGATGACGCCTCGATGACACCTGCTACTGATTCCGCGATCGATTTCTCGGTGACTTTGCATTGGGAACCGGGTTGCTCGCCCGACCTGCACCGTCGCTTCCGCTTCTTCTTCTTCTTTCGGCTGTTGTTGCGGCATTGAATCTCCGGGGGCGGCGTTACGCGACACATCTTTAGCGTCTCGTCGCTAATCTGGCAATGATGATGCCAATGGCGAACTTTGTGATGGGCGCCCAGTATCCGCCTCTGCAGGATCTCCAAGCGATCAGCCGAGACCACCTGCGTCAGCACCCGAACGTTGGATGACCTTTTGCCCAGAGTGTTACCTTCTGTGACAATTACTTTCTTCGGATGGCCATAACGGTCCATACCAATGTAGAGCGTTTCGTTCTCCTTGGACCAGTGTGCCGAGATGTACGTATTGTAATTGTGTTGCTCCAGAGTCTCATTGAAGATGCATGCTTTTGTGCAATTGAGCTGAAACAGAAATTGAAAGAAATCATTTTATAAAATGACGAGTTTTATTGTGTTGAAAAATTCTTGTAAGTGTGAAGCAGAAGCTATTAACGCGTTGATAAAGCTACTGCATTTATTTTATAGACTTTCCTATCTTGTTCTGATTTAAAATTTATTGGCTCAAAACTTTGTTTAATTCTCTAGCGTTAGCGTTATAATTACTAACAATAAGTATTAGAACATTAAATATTATGACTATTTATTTTTTTGACTAATTCTTTTCTGCTGATGTTTCAGTTTAATGTTCATACTCAACTTAATATATATTTGTTTTTTTAAATTCAATTTAGAATTACAATACGTTACACGTCATAAATAAGCAACTGGTTTTTAATAATCCTAATAAGCCGTAAAAAAAACATTAGTTGAAATGACTGAAGAAAATACGTAATAAAAATTTTCCGTCGAAAGAGTTCAAGATTAGTTAAAAATTTTGCATTTGACAGAATATTCGGAAAAGCGTAAGGATTTTAAACGCACCGGAACAGGATTTCCTTCAAAACAGAATTCTTGCCCATTTACGTGTCCTTTTTCCATTTGCTGCCTCAATTAATTTCGCGATGCACTCTCGGTTTATACACAGCGCAATGTATCTGTTCGGGATACATTAATGGGCAATGCACACGTGCCCAAAACGAGGTTAATGCAAGTTAAAACGCTAGGCTGTTTCCTTAGCGAGACATTAAGGATAATGCGGAACCAACGCGACTGTCCAACGATGGTGCACAGTGAACATTAAGTTATCGCTGGCTAGTGGTGCATGTGTGCCACGATCTCGCCGTTAGCCGTATGGTGACTTTGTAGATGAAACGGCGGTATTCTCCACAGACAATTACACTTGTTGGTTCAACTAACATTGGTTCAAACTGCTTCATCTCATGCCGCGTGGCGTATTTTATTTACACTCGAGCGTACTTTATACGCGTACGAGAGAATCAAGAGCAAAGAACCTACGAACACGAAGTTGATTTTTTCAAATACGTTGAGCAAATAGTTGTAAAAACCTGGTTTGTTCTTGTCAAAATAATAATTATTCCTCTTAAACCGGATTTTAGCATCTGTATAGACCAGAAGAGAAGCGACTAGTTCCGCGTACTTACACCGTGTGAATAAACAATCCCGTTACTAATAATTGTTATGCTAATTCATTTAGGTCGCTCCTACAAACTTGTAACTAAATCTTTTTATGTCGCAGTTAAATGCGGCATACCAAGAATAATAGTGACTTTATTGAGCATCACATGTGCGGCACAAGTACGCTAAACGAGTCGCATTGATCCTCGGATTCTAGTAAGCAGCGAGTAACAAGCGATTACGCGTCAAGAGAGGCGCCGCGAGAACTTTTGTATTTTCCCTCGGATATTTACGGCTATGACGAAATGAAGGCTACGCCCCAAATCTGTCTTCTCGATATTGGCTTAGACGAGAAATGCAGATGAAATTATTAGGACGATCGCTATTTTCTTTTCTTTCGAAGCGTATAGATATTATAAAACTGCGCGACGCGTGAAATGAACGAAATAGCAAAATATATATTCGATATGTTTATCTCTTCTTTTCTGTAAATTTAGATCGTTAATGTTATGAGATTTAAATAATAAGATGATAAAGTGAATAATGAGTTTAGAAATAATAGATTAACTTGCATTAATGCAAATTGATTATGTTACGTGAATGATCGATATAAGCAGTAGCACCATTCTTTTAAAGAAAACTGTAAGTGACTTTAAACAAATACAACCGCACAATTATATTAAACGCACATGAATACATTTAAAGACAAAAAAATTTTACACTGTCTGTATTCATTCTTAAGTAGAACAATGATATGCTAAATTGCTAAAAATTTTTAAGATTTTCGATTTTTATAAATCGTTAAATGAAAAATGGGAAAATTAATATCAAGAACTGCATTAATTTTGCTGCATTTACTTTTCCTAAACCTTTAGATCTTCTAAAGCGTTTCTGCAGATTAAGGACGTTCACCGGCAAAATCATTTTCTTAGAAATTTTCTTAAACTTTCAGTATATGTTTAATTAAACGCGTTTTATTCAATGCCTCTTGCGGGACTAAAATTTGAGATATTCAGCTTCAAAGTTCCGATTTTTAACACGGGATCCCTATGTTGAGCTCTCTCGACACGGACATTTTAATGAATAATAAGTACAGTTTTCTTAGAATTTTTTTGAAAAAATAGTATAAGATGCCTCATTTATTATTAGTAACGTGTGACAATAAAGTTCGATATAGCAAGCGGTATTTATTTTTGAGAAATCATTGTCTAAAGAACACTATCGGACATAATTTTCGTCTGCTCGGAGGTAGGGAGAGGGAGAGATCACTGCGAGACTTGGCAATGTTCGCGCTGCGACATATAGGTTAAGTAGAGAACGTCAAGATCTTATCTCTCTTTGACAATTTCCGCCACGCACTTTTTCTTGGATTCAGACATACATTGCACAGCGCTTTTCTATTCCTTTTTGCCAATTTGTTTTTAACAAATCTACCATTTTTTAAACGATCGTTATGCGACATGATACCTATTCTTTGACGATTTTCTAACCTATGAAACGCGGCACGAAATAAACATGCACCTGCCTCGAGAGCAGTGTTGCCAGATCGAGTAAAGCTGCGCGGCTAGACGAGTTTTAGACTTTTGCGCACGGAAGTAGTTGTTAACCATATCATTACTCCGTGCGTCTGAGTTGAGCACAACTGCCACCGGAGAACGTCCTTAAAAAGTTTCTTCAAAAGCGATCGCAAGTAAAAAACTGTGTCTGCAGTTACATCAAGTCGACTCATTTAGCAGCTGTTTCAACGACAGCAGAAGTACGGTGCAAATGCCAAGAATAATGTATATTGCACTATCATAATATATGCAAGAATGTAGGCAAGATTTTTGAGAAAATGCTAAAATGTTACGCGGCAAATAATATTTGCAAGATTTGCAAGAAAACACTATCTTTTCGCAATTGAATTGTATATACAATTGTAATAAAGCTTTAAATAGTCTTTTTTTTTATTCCCAAACATTTCCCCAATATATAGAACCTTTCCTTGTTTTTATATAAATTTTTAAATTGATATGTAAAACGCTATTTTCTTAAAAGAAAATTTGATTTGAATAGGAAAGATAGATTTTTAATTACAAATTTAATAAACTTTACATATATAATTTTTGCATAGGTACTACTAAATATCTCTAGTAAATATAACTCGATATTACATATAATACATAACATCTCTATGCGAGATGTGTACATATCTTTACCGAAGCGTTACGAAAAAATATATGATTGATTTACGGATCATTAGATATCTGCTACCGGATTATAAATTATTCGGGCAGCCGAGCAAACGAATATGACACGGTGATCGGGTCAATGAGATGCAAGAGAAAAGTAAAATAACGTACTAATTGCGTATCTCTTTCGGTTCTTCGAGGCTACTACTAAAGATTGGAGAATGTTGCCTCTAGTACATTAAATTATTTTTAATTTAACGAGGCTTTGTATTTAGTTAATGCTTTTTTTTTGGAAAATCACGCTGCAACTTTTGAAGCAAGTGTTTCTTTATTTTTCAAGTCTTTCATGCAAATATTTATAAAAAGAAAGCGAGAAAACATATTTATTATAACATATTTCTTCAAATGTATTTACTGGATTCATATTATACCCGCGACTTGGTATTTAAAGAAATTTGAGAAAAGGATTTAAAAGGATTTAAAAAGATACAAAATAAAATTTTATTTAATTCGGTGATTTTTTATGAAAGTTTGTTTTAGATCTCATTTTCACCGAAGAAGTTTAAAGTTACTGAATATAATGCGCTCTCTAATCATTCGAGAGACTTTGAAGAGAATGTTGTATAGAGATCGCAGGTGATGTTAAGGTAGTTCGATGATAAACGACTTTTGCCAAAAGTGATAGATTTTATTTTTTATATCGAAAAAAGGAACTCTCCTGAATCGATTAAGCCCAGAAAAAAGATAATTCACCGTCCCGTTCTCAAGATATTTAATTTTAAAATTAGGTGATTTTAATGATTTTAACATTGGTCTAAGAGGAAAAGAGGTTATTTTCCTATGAATAACACGAGTTTGCGAAAAATCTTTTGCCAAAAATGTCTGAACAATATATATCGATGGAAAGAGGACACTGTGAGGAAGCTTATAGTTGAAGGTGAACACGATCCACCGTACAGTTTTTTTTAATTAATAATTAAAGTTGAAAACTAGTCAAGCGACGCGTTAACACACACTTTATTTAATCTATTTTAAGCAAAATATTATTCTACAACGTAAAAATTATTTACAAAATAATCTTTTTACGTCGTTACGAAGCTTTGCGATGCGTTATTCTATTTTTTTATAATTATAAAAATAAAAAAATTATAAACATTGTTTTGACTTCGGCCTTTCATCATCGAACTACCTTAACGACGTGACGCCAATTATAGCGCCGCGAATCGCGAAGTTGTAGTAAATAATGATTTCGTTAGAAACAAAACAACTAATGGAGACGGCGACCGTAAAGAGTGTCAGAAGAATGCAACTATAATATCTTGCCACTTTATAACTCGGCTGTGCTGCTTGTTCTTCTCGTACGACGGATACTTTATTGTTATTATATATTGTAATATGTTTCTTGCATGTCACGTGCATAAGAGGCCATCAGATGAATACGGAATTTAACCCTTTTATCTATATATGTCATATAAAAGTGGATGTTATTAACAAAAGAAATATTTAGCTGAGATTATCTCAGATCAATGTGTTATTTTAATTTCTTGGTGTAAGAGATCTTTACATAAAAAAGGGACAGCAATAATAATATTAATATAAAAAATTTAAAAAATTAAAAAAAATTAAAAAATTAAAAAAATTGTAATTTTTTCGGAAAAATGTCTAGATAATATTTTCAAGATATTGATGAAATATTTTTTTTACTTATTTCAGAGAAATATTTTTGAAAATATTTTGGAACAATATTTTAAATAATCATAAAATATTTTTAGAATATTCTTATATTTCTAATATTTTAGAAATATATTTTTCCAATATTTTTCTAATGAATTATATGTTCTAATTATACTATATGTTCAAATAAATTATAGATTCTTATATGTTTAATATCCAGATCTATACTGTTTATTGTCATTTATTTATTATTTATTATTGATGCTTTTAAATATGTATACAACATGCGTCGAAAGGTATAATTCGAAAGAGCAAGCAGCAGGTGCTTTATTCAGTTCCGTGCAATTAACGAGGTGCAATCGAGTTGACGATAATAATTAGGGTCGTATCGTGATAATAAATTACGTACAATCCTTTATCGCGTAATTGCGGAGCAGCGCGCATATTTGCACGTACACATGGAATCAGCTGTTCGAAGAGCTTCAGAAGTGCCGCTGATCATCCTTTATGTCATTTGGTAATGGGACACTATCATCAGTATTTAGAACACATTTCTTGATGGTGTAAGACTAATATGCTACGTTCAATTATTATTAATGCCGTTGGCATAATAAAATAAATGATCATAACTAGCTTATTTTGATAGCAAAAAAAATGTGATAAAAAATTACATTTATCAAATAGACAAACTAGATGCAAATTTTGCACGTGACGAGATTTGACATTTCGTATTGCAAATAAACGATTTGTCTACAAATTCCATTAATATTCGCGCCGATATAATGTTCGATTTATGATAATAAAACCGTAGAGTTTAGACTATCAAGCCTTTTATGCGTGCAATGTGTGATGAGTCAATGTCTACACATTTCTGATTTTTTCTCTTTTTCTTTAGACAAAAATAAATGTATTATTCTAACCAAGAAGATCAAAGATAACCGAAAAGCATGAGTATGTACATGATTATGTACGCAGCACCCGATTTAATTTTAGTAAAGGTGCCGCTAAGATAAAAATTATTTATGATATTCTAATCGTCACGTGGTGAATCGTAATTCATCAGTGAAGAAACGCGTTGGGTCTAATCCAATTAGTAAATTAATTGCGTTATTAGATACCAGTTCAAAAGAAGGATCGATTAGTCGATTACACGCGCCGCGCCGATAATCGTAAATCACGAGATTTAAATCTTTAATTTCGTTTATACGTTGTAGTAGTCACGCTACTTGCGATATTGCCGGACTTATATCACGTTAGGAAACGGTTTCGAAGCGTTAGAAACTCAATTTTTATTACCCAATGATGAAAAATATTCCACACGTTTCGTGTGATTTCTAAAAGTCTGTTACATATCCTTCTTGTCCTTCCTTCCGAGATTTGGCACGCTGGTATTATTTGAATAACGAATCATAAATTTTCGCGTAAAATGTTTTTGATTTTCAAATAACAGTAAAGAGTATTTTGTAATATAATATATATCACCGTATTGAACTATCTTCTATAGAATAAATGATAAAAGTCGAAATTTAAAACCTACTATAAACCTTATTCATGCTTATTTGGCCTCCAATAATGTTCCTTGGCCTGCAAGTTCTATTTTGAACTTGCTAACGCCTCTTTTCGTCTCTGTTGAATCATGTTGTCCTACATAATCCGTATTTATCCTACATTAGACCTACAAGTTTCGCTGAATTTAGAGAACCAATTTAAGTATGCCTACTTTTGTTCTTACAAGTCCTACCTATTTATCTTTTTTGAATCTTCAAATCTTATCAAAATTTTCAGCGTCAATAAAAATATTAATACTCGATCCGCAGATCGATGGGACTTGTGATGGCACGACTTTGTTCACTAAAATACGGAATTATTTAACATTCCATCATCTCGTATACTGTACTTGCATTTAACGTGCATCTTAATTTTAATAAATAATGTATTAATTATGTAATTTACTTTACTACAGATAGAATATGTACAATAAGCGAAATATTATATTATTTAATACACGGAGAGAATTTTCTCTTAAAATTTACCCTGAAATCATGATAGTTGTGGGACAACATGTACCGCCACCAAGAATTTTATGCGAGCTATTCTGATTAATATCTACCATAATAAAAAATATTAATATCTAGATATCTATTACATTAAAATATAAAATATGTCTGATTAATTTTACTAAAATATATCTAGGAAATTTCAATAATTTTTCAAAATTTACCAATCTGCTTGGTAATTTTTATCACGTTGTTTGTAAAATGTCTTTTGTATATTTTAAAAATTCCTTGGTTGCCAAGTTGTCCCAAGTTTGTAGTGAATTTAAGGGTAAAATATAACAAAAAATTCTCTCCGTGTACTTATTTATTAAAATCCAGATGCACATTAAATGCAAGTACAGTATATGAGATCGAATATTAAATAATTCCGAATACACTCTAAAAAATCCAAAGTAAGACATGTTTGAATTTTAAACATTTTTCTACAGAAAGTGATTGATTTTCAGACATCAGTCATCAAAATGTGTTTGATATTCAAACAGTGCTATACTCAGTTATTTTTACTCATTGCACAAAGTTCTTCAAATGTTTGATACTAAAGCATTAAATGTAGTAAGACGTTTATATGCAACTTACTTCGGTGATCAGTCAAACGTTTTTGTAAAAATAAGACAGTTTTCTTTTTTCAAACATTTTTGAACTTATAATATTTTGTTGATTTAAAATCAAACATTTTTGGTCTTAAAAGAAATACAAATGACGCAGCAGCCTAATGCTCACAGTGGCGATATTGGTGGTTGATTCCCTCATAGAACACTTTTGAAGAAAGTAATTTTATTAAAGTTTTAGGTAAACTAAATTTTGAAAATACTCATACTTATACATCCGTACTTGTTTGTTTTATTAAAAAAATACTTCATAAATATACTTTTTTCATAAATATATTTACGAACACAATGAGCCGGCACTGGTTTCTGACATTCACCCGAAAGAAATATTATATCATATATCCAATTTAAAATTTTATTACTTTTTTTAAACTAAATTTGTTTCTTAAGATGATTTTTGAAAAAATTATATATTTGCGCTGGTTATGACATATGTAGACTATAATATAACACTTACATTAAATTAAGAAGTGGTCTACCACGTAAGGCAGTTGGCTCACGATCCAGAGGTCCCGAGTTCGATCCCACCAAGGTAAGTGTTTTTTTCAAATATAAAAAAATATTTATAATTATAGATTGCATCTTAAGAAACAAATTTAGTTAAAAAATAATAATAAAATTTTGAGATAAATAATTTTTTTTGTTGGGTGAATATTTGATACGATACAGAACATGGAGCCTTTTTAGAGGTTCTTAAAAGGTACTCTTTTAAGCCTTCACATGGAGAAAACGGCAATAAGTGACAATTTCTAGCATCAAGGGAGGACAATAACCAAGTAATGGATAAGCTTACATTGGTCCTTTATATTCCGCGGAACTTGTAGGTCTAATCTAGGATAAAAATTTCGACTCGGGATTTACGTACGCAATCATTTTTTTTGTTGTACTGTTTTATACATGTAACACATAATTATAGAATGACAGAGTTAAACAAATTATAAGTCGCAAATTTACGTTAAAACGTTGAAATTGTAATTTTGCGGAACAAAAATTGCAAGATAAACGAGCATAAAAGTAAATGTCTAAAATTGTTTCTGGTTTTCAAAGCATATTAATTCGAGTAGAATAAGCACATGTGGCAAGCAATTTCGTCCAACCTAAGTTTAAAAGTGAATAAAACGGACTTATTATTAGCATAACCAAAACTGATGCGCGCATGCCTTTACCTATCGTTAATATAACTAATTTACAATGTTGCGGGGAACGAAACGCTCAAGAGAAAACGAGGAACAACTTACAGAGTTGTGTAAATAATCATTTTAGTAGCCCTAAAATTCACCATCAAACGCGAAACAAATAAGACTTATTTTTCCCCGATAAAACTGATAATTCTGACAAAGAATTTCCCGATCGTTGTTCGACAGTGGCTGTTTTTTTCGAGGCACATTGCGCGATCGTTCATCAAATATACGATTGTACGGATCTATGGGTTTGATATATATGTCTGAATTCGTGGCTGCGCACCGGCGTGGCTGTTGGGTCCCGGGTCACGGAGTATATTCTTGTTTCGACGATGTCCAGAAGAAGCTGCGCTCATAAAGCACGCGAAATACGACGTCGCGGTCGGTGTCTACCACGCGAGAAGACACATTACCGGAGAGGAGTGCCAGTAGTTCTTTAGCGGCGCGATATCGGATAATCTTTCTTCCGTTGAATTGTCTCTTTAACTTTGGCCGGCGCGGCGCGGCGGGTAGATCCTGACGAGTATCCCGCTGTGAGACGTCGGGATTGGTATTCGCGTGTAATGTGTTAAGAAGGTTCCGAAGGATTAATTCGATACTGTAATTACCGAGTATTTATATGTCAGTATGTCGTGTCGCGTGTCGACGTAATTTATATGTCACTGTAACAATGTTATATATAAATTTCACGTTTTTTTATACATTTGATACACGAAGAAGTGAAATAATTGGTATTTTTATATATAGTGGGACTATAGTATAATTTTTTAGTAATAAAATTTATTCATTGAATATGTTAACTTCCTATAATAAATATTAATTTAAAAATATACGAATATTTATTTATTTAAAAAATTATAAAAAATGACGATTATTAATTTTGTCATTAAGATATAATTATAGAGAATCGAATTGCCGCAATTGAACTATTTTTGCAACTGCCATATACATTTTGTAAGGCTTTTAAAATATCAAAATCTATTTTTTTCTCATCTCGAAAAACACAGAACGGTGAGAAGAGAGCTTCAATGTCGCGTTCATTTAATTTTTCATAAATATCATCGATCAGACCCGACATTCGCGATCCCATTCGCGTGCAAATTATTCCCGTGACTCTTAAATCGGGATAATAGGGCGAAAATTTGAGAATTCTGAGAGTGAGAGTTACGGCTACAAGTGCTCTCAAGGCGTGTTCATCTCCGTGGGATTATTTAGAGGCATTCTTTCAAACGCCCACCGTTCACCCACGAGCCACCAATCGCCGCCGCCACGACAAGAGAGGTATCTTGGAGTTTGTCTCTTTGGCCCAAACGAGACGGGTCGAATGGAACTCGAGAGTGATCCTCTCTGTCTCTCTCTCTTGAACTCCCTGTTTCTCCACCTTCTTCCATCTTCCGAACACAGACCTATGCGCGGCGCATAAACAGCCGTCTATCATAATATTTGTGCTCGTGTCGGCGACTTGAATTATGTTGTAACGACCAGTCACGAGAAGAAGACGACCCGAAAGAAAGAGTTACGTGTGTTCGTGCACGAAAGGGAGAAGGAAGCAGGGGTGAGGGGCCGTGGGGGGGCTCTTGTGGGTGCGCGCATTGGGCCTGATGTACGACGGGCCAGACGGGAGGACGAGTTCCGTGTCCGATTTTAACGAGAATACACCTAGATTGGATGCTGATAAAATATCGAACTTCATCCCGAACTGAACCCGCGATGGGCGGGGAAGAACGGCTCTCACGGATTAATCTTTCATCCCGATGAATTAAATCACGCGAGATTTCGACAAGTCTTGAATGCTGCCTGGCTCATCTTCATCCTGTTTGTTACGTATTTTGAAAAGAAGTGTAAATAATGGCACTGTTTTTTTTTTCAATATCTGGTTGAAACAGATCTTAAGGATGTATTACCTATACCTTCCCAGCCAAAAGTACAGTAATCTGAGAAATCCAATTATATCGGTTGTATGCATACTTTAACGGCTTACTACTATTTAATATCATAACAAGGACATTAATGTTACTGATTTAAGTGATTTTAACCAGTTTTTATGATTATTAACAGCGTATTTGTAAATATTATTCTTAGGGACGTATGTCCGTTCAGTCAAAATAAAGGGATCAAGCTGAAATTTACAGAGATTGTGCACTTATATGTCCTAAAAACCTGTGTTAAATTTCAGATCGATTGTCTGACTCGTTTAAAAGATATTAATTTTTTAATTTACAAAATTAATTAAAATTATAAAATTTAATTTACAAAATTAATTAAAATTATAAAATTTAATTTACAAAATTAATTAAAATTATAAAATTTAATTTACAAAATTAATTAAAATTATAAAATTTAATTTACAAAATTAATTAAAAAATTAATATCTTTTAAACGAGTCAGACAATCGATCTGAAATTTAACACAGGTTTTTAGGACATATAAGTGCACAATATTTGTAAATTTCAGCTTGATCCTTTTATTTTGACTGAACGGACATACATCCCTAAGAATATTTACAAATACGCTGTTAATAATAATAAAAACTGGTTAAATCACTTAGTTAAATCAGTAACATTAATGTCCTTGTTATGATATTAAATAGTAGTAAGCCGTTAAAGTATATGCATACAACTGATATAATTGGATTTCTCAGATACTGTACTTTTGGCTGGGAAGGTATAGGTATTACATCCTTAATGGAATAAAGTTTGATTTGAAAACGAATACAAGATCGGATTGATCGAAGTCATCTATCGATATATATTTAACACATGTATCTTCGTTATTCGAAATAATATTTTTTGGAAATAATGATCGTGATAACTAAGAAAAAAACAAAGAGGGAATACCTGATTCAAGATATAATTTATGGATCTAGACGCGTCTCGATTACAACCGTGTTACATGCGTGTTTTATGTGCGTAAAAACGATAGATACATTCTACTAAAACTTGCTGCTGGAGATATGACTACGGAGATATAAGATACTTTTATTTATTTATTACCTCATCTCTGTGTCTACCTATGTGTTTTTAACTTTACATTCAAAAATATTTCTATTTTATGACTTCTCAGATCAAGTATTAACTCGTCAGTAAATTTTACTGGTGTTTGCGATAATAGAATAATTTGTTCAAACTGTCAACAGACAAGTATCAATTAATGAGATCAGTAATTAATTTATACATTTAATTCTTATATAAGAAATCTTTTCTGTTTTTTTAAAAATCCTTTAAAAATCTTTCCTTTAAAAAAAATAAAGAATCTATTTACACATTTATAAATATGATACTTCGGAAATTTTTATCTAACTTTCCTTGTTAATAATTGTTATATATTTTGTATTAAATTTTAAAATAAAAAACCACGCGAATATCTTCAAAAATAATTGGAATAATATCTAACAAATTTTTATGAAATAGAAAGCAGTTCTTTCTCATGTGTTTTATAAGTCATAAATTATACGAAAGCAAGGTAAAAACATCTCTATACAACGGGGCACATGGTAATAAATCCCTTTGGGATATCTCTGGAATTTACATATTCACTTGACACAACTGACTGACAGAACAGAAACATCAGTTTTCCATCGACCGATCATCATGTGAGAGAAAAGCACATGTGCGCCGAAATCGTAAAAAAGAGGCTTGCTTCTTGCTTCGTGGCGAGAAGAAAATCCGAGAATCGACTCACCCCGGGATCAACGAGTCTGGAGAGAGTCGCCCGGACTGTATTTATGTGTGACACCCTGTTTCTCGATAAGGCCGGCAGCTAATTAAACTTGAAAGCCGGCCGAGCTACAAGAAACACCCCCCTGCTGTTGTTTGACGTTGCTCCACGTTTGAGAACGAGGTCCGTAAAATCGTTTTTCGACGACCAACGCAAGATTCTGGGCTGCGTAATACAGCTGTTTAAATGCGATCGTCTTAAAATTTTCATTGTACGTAATTATCATACAAAGAATTTAGAACAAAAGAGTACCCATCTTTCTCTATAAATTATAACATTTGCTGTAGATAAAATTTCATTTAAAAAATTGTTTTATATAACTTTTTAGTGTTCCTTTCGTTCTAATTCTTTTGTATAAATTATTAAACTACAAATTATATTTTATTTTGGGAAATAAACGCATTTATGAAAACACTTAATATTATTTAACATGAAATTGGGTTTATTGAAATAAAATACGGTCAGAAAGAAAGAGCTGATCCTGCTTATCAATTCCAATCTCTTTCCGTAGATTCACGCTATTATTAGCGGACACATTACATTTTCTCATCGCCTTAGCAATGGCGAGTTATTCTATTTTATCCCAAACTAGCAGAGAACGGAGTTATTTCATCTTAAATCAAATAAACGGCGCATACTATGCATAGAGCGAAAATAACTTGACCGGCAAAGAGAAGCATGCCGTTGTGCGACGAGTTCAATAATTACAATTTTGGAAATAACAGCTAGATTGAAGATATTTCTGTAAATGCTCCATATTTGCTCACGTTCTTTTGCTAGGCTTCTTTTTTATTTCTCACGGAAGTGAATAAATTAAAAAAAAAATGAAATAAAAACTGCAAAAGGCATATCTGTATAAAATAAATATAAAAATAAGATTAAAATGGATTTTTATTATTATTTACTGGGTTTTAGTAAACGTAACATATTTGCCTTTACTTAACAAAACTAATAATAAATTATATATATATTGATTCCCTTCAAAGTTTGTATTTTACATTACGCGTCGCGGAAAAGAAGAGTAAATGGCAACCGGACGCTGACAATAAAATTCAGAACAGACGAGAACAAAACCTTCAGCGAGCTTTATCGCTATTTATTCGAATCATTCGGTTTTATTGAATCGTGAGTCTGATCGCGGCAAGAAAAGAGACAAGTTGTTCTGGGTATTCACCGAGAGTCGCCATAACCGCTCCCGCTTATCTCTAACTCGGTACGCCTCAGCCTCGTGTTAATTTATATACGTCTACTATCTATCGCAAGATGGGTAAAGGTTGGTACGAAATCGCGTCTCATCAAGGGACACCCTGCGGCAGCTCTACGTATCGATTGCGTGGGCGACCTGCTCGCCTCGTTACATTCGTAGCTTTGCTGTTCTCTTTGCCACTTCGATGTGGAGTTTCTTACATTTCGCGAGATCGGGAAGATATAGGGACAAACGGAATTGACGAGCAACATCGAGGAAATGTATCAATCGTGAAAACCGTTACGATACTAAAATTTGAAAGTATTTTTCTGAATTTCTCTTAGCAGAAAGCTTGCTCGGACTAGACAAACAAGGCGTGAAACGTCAAACGCTTTATATTTTTTGTATCTTATTTTTGACTTTTTAATATTTGATTAACAAATAAAGTGGACACTATTACATAGCAACAATATTTCCTATAAATTAACTAATAATAATTTGTATGTAATATATTATATATTATTTATACTGTAAACGCAAAAAAATGTAAGTTTTTTAAATTAAAATAACATATTGTGCATGTCGTATCATCTTGCAACAAGACCTAATCCAATCGAGTGTCGTAAAATAAAAGTAAATGAAGCTGCATAATGTTCGCACCTCCCTTTTTGTATCACCTCCAGGTATTATCAAGCCTTTCATGCGAAGCCGGTTGAGACAAACGGAGGCCGCAGGCTGAACGAATTACGGGCCTGCAGAGTGGAAAATGGATATCTACAATCTTCGCGAAGTTAACACCATTTTTAGAATTTTGATGTAATTGATAAAATTTGGTTCTTCTATACAAAAAGTTCTAAAGTTTCTGGTTGACTTTGAAAAGAATTTTGTAAAAAATAAAGACTTGAAAAGTTTTATTATACAAAAACTATAGTAACATTTTATTCATTTTAATTAAAATTGATATATTTCGGCAATAATATCTCATCTCTTGAAATGTAAAACTTTTATGAGAATACTTTCTTAAAACAAATTTATAATCCAAGAGATTTTAGGAAATTTCTATCCAAGAAAAATTTGTCTATAAATTTATTTTATTATTTAGATTACTAATTGTCATTTTTTTTTTAAATAAATGAGAAATTAATTTTTGTTTTTTGTGTTATGAAATAATATGATAATTGCAGATGTTTTGTACAACTGTGAGTCTTCAATGATTTTCCTCAAACGCAATGCAGTCTTTCAATATAGTCGAATGCCATATACAGCAAGGAATCGCTGTAAGTATTCCGCGTCGATTGACTGGATGAATATAACTTGAACGGAGGGAAATGGTTGTTCCATACGACTTGTACCGGTTATCGGTTGCATTGGTTGCGTGGGAATGAGGGTATAATCCGATTTAAAATTTCGCGGCAGATTACTTTATGACATCGATAAGCATCTCCGCTCGGAGCCGGGACTTCAAAGTGATATAGGAAGTAGATAGAATCTCGGGTCAAGCGCGTTATTTCATACGGAAGCCTCGCAAATATGTTTCATGTTTCATGAAAATTAACATACCGATCTCATCTTACGTACAAAACTTTTGTTTGACATTTTTTATTTCGACTGTGTCTGTATAACAACTAACAACCATCATTATAATCTATATGACTATATATATATATAAGGTTTCTTTTCATTCTGCTACGTAGTTTGTTTTATTTTTTCTTTCTAAAATGCATATTTTTTGTGTAATTATATTTTATCGTAAAAAGAAATCGCACATTTTTTTGTTTCTTACCAAAATTCCTAGTCTAAAAATCAACGTCGGTACGATTGAACGGGTCCTTGAACGGGTCACTGAAAGCGTGATCCGATATCTCGAATAATCACCCGCACGTGTAACTAAACTCCCGATTAAGCATTATCCAAGCTAATCTCCATTTCCTCACCACCGCGATTTCCATATACACCTCCGATTTCCATCCCACCGAGATCCGCCTTTTTGAAGCTGCACACGGGCGCGGCGGCGAGAGGCCTCGAATTCCACGGGGTACAAATTAAGTATTTAAGATAATTAGCCGAAGCTCGCGTTTCTCGAGGAAATCAGCCGGCAACCTCGCGGGCACCGATACCATCTCTCGGTGTGATGTTCTTTCTAAGAATTTTCTTAATCAAATTCATGTGATCTGATTTACATACAAATGCTTAGATCGCGGTCTGATCAATCCGCTATTTTAAACGGGCAAAATTATTCATAATTTTAAGTTAAATATATTATATCTTTTATAAAATTAAATGCAAGATATAATAATACAATGTTTATCTGACACGAATAAATAAAGTGATATATTGACAAGTAATTTAATAACACATATATTATATTAATAAATTGAAAAAACTAAAGTTTTTTAAATTAAAAACCAATTATAGTAGCATATGATGCCATGTGTCACACCAACTAGACTTTGATCCAAGAATCTCTTAGATTTTCGCGCACATATAATACGAATTGCTCTGCGGTTATTTCCAACTATCCGTTTGCTTAAAACAATAACCATCGAGCTCGGCAGCTGTCTTCGCGGTGAAACGAAGCGTGGCGCTTACAATCCCTCGATCCCTCGAGGCAACATTGTAATGCTTATAGCAGTTATTGCTTGTAACTCTTCGTCGATTGCAATACATATACAAAGTAAAGTATATTGTTTCTTGACGAGTAAATTTGACAGATTAAATTAATCAAATATTGTTGTTGTTGTTGAAATAATATTGAACGAGTAAAGAATATAAATGAATAAACAAGTTTTCAAAGTGAACATGCGTAATCTTTTTTTCAATCTACATAAGTATCTAACAAAATTATTTGTTCTTTTTTTTTTTTCAGAGCAACGCATCGTGCACCAAGCGATAACTGCCGAGGATCAACACTTTTCATTTAGCTGGCGGATCTCCAAACTGCAAGTTGCTAAGCCTTATGCAACGATTATGCATGAATTCGGAAAGACCTTATCAACAAAAATGCGAGATAATCAGCGGGCCAATTTACTGTCAATTTTCGTACGGTATAATTTAGCGTAACGTAATTTCTCCCCTACGGTTCGTATGAAAATCAATCAAGAAATCAATCATAACTCAATTGAGGTAATCGGGACAATCTTTCTTTTAGGTATAAAACTATGTAAACGAGGAATTTTTATCCAATCTTTGGAAAAACATTGAAATTTATTTTAATTCCTGAAAAATAAATATGTGCAATTGTTTGAACAAAATTTTCACTTTTTGTGGAAGTATCTAAAATCAATTCGATTTCTCATTGACTGTTCTTTGATTTATGAATAACGAACACAAAATAGAAAAGAGGAGAGAGCGTGTACGAAGATTTATCGTGTTCAATCGGATAAATGTATGTCCTTTTGACTGTTTATCTCGTCGAAAATGAACTTGAGATACTTAACGAGATACGGCAATCTTCATTCAAACGCTAATTTTTTGTTTCATTTTTTTATCATAATTTTGCAAATAAAAACACGAATACTGCTGATTTAATTACACGAGTTTTATCACTTTTACTTTGCTTTTATTAATAGCATATTGTCTATAGCATATATTATTAATATAGCACTTTGTTGCAGGACGAAATTATTTCTTTCCGCGCGTGTTTACGATGAGAAGAGCGAGATAACTTTACATTGCAAAGTACTTAACGCACATTTTATCCTGTTTATTGGCAAGAAGTTGAAGCATCGCAATTCTTCACGCGACATGCAAAGCGCCCCGCAGATTTATTTGCTCGGCACTGCACTCCTTCTTCTCTCCACATAATGGCAAGTTTATTGAGACGTTATAATTGACAGCTAGATCATTAACATAATGATTTTAATATCTATTTAGTTTCGCATTAAACTCGTCTATCTTTTATAAGATAAGATAAATACGTTTATTGACTCCCCTCAGGGTTGCAAGGCGTTTTGTAGGGACATTTTCCCAACCCTTTATTCAATTCTCATCCAATACTACCCTTCTCCTCTGACTTAAACCTTTGGACCAACGGCTTAACGTCTCTTTCCGAAAGACGGAGCGGATGGAGCCCAATTTGTTCCGCACAAGAGCCTATCTTGCACATTCCATGTTTATATGGCTCTAGTGGACTCGAACCTGGTTCTACAGATTACGAGTCTGGCGCTCACTAGACCACACTGCCGCTCTTGTCTATCTTTTATATTACCTATATAAATTTTTTTATAATTAGTTTAAATACTTACACAATTTTTTTACAAAAAAAAGAAAAGAAAAACTGAATTAACTATAACACAATCAACTTTAATATAGAGAAAAAAGAAATTATTCTATAGATAATATAATAATAAAATAATTAGAAGCGACAAGAACCGTGATCAATGAATATAAATTAGATAATAGATACCAAATTAAGATGTTTTATTATAGTATTTTTTTTGTCCAAAATTAATTCTAGTAAGAGTATAATCGGACGTCCTGATACTTGCACATTGCAATGACATGCGATACTTTATCGATTAATTACTTTTTTGATAATTATCCACCAGCCTCTCGGCAATACAAGCTCTCTGCAAGCAAACGTTCTCTGTTCTCGGAAAATCACAAAAAGGGAGTAGGTACGTTCTTTTTCCGTAATGATACGTCGCATTGACTTGTACTTGCCCGCCTATTTGCCGTAACCATTTTCCGCGAAACGAAATAAAAGGATACTCAAAGTAGCATACTCAAAGTGGCAGGTGCCAGGTAATCACTAGATTACTGGATTATTGTAAAATCGTCTAATTGTAAGTGCTAGCCATTTTACAGAACAACTCACAATCAGATTCGAATTAAAAATACAGTTACAGCATTTTTCTCGTCAGTTTCTTCTTTCGACCCTTTTTCGTTATTCGAAACGGCTAAATCTATAAAAACCGATTTTGGTAATCGCAGAAACATATACGCGTTTATTGTTTCGATTAATTATACATGTATCAATTATTTAGAAAGCAAGAATAAAGTAAAAATTAAATTATTTTTAAATGGTTTATAAATTATGGATCTATAATCTTATTCTTACACTATGGCCTTTATAATCATTTTTTAAGAATTTTATATTAGATCCAACTAAAGTAAAATAAATTTATACAGTTATACATATAATACGTATGCTAATATTGCATATATACAAATGATTATATCAATATACGGTTTGGTTGACAAATACTTATCTGGCTGTCTTATTGTTATTAGTAATCACATCTGGCTTGTACAACAATAAATGAGCTATCCGCAAAGACTTGTTCAAGTAAATGTTGAATACTATTATAAATACTTACTACGCATTTCATTCATGCGAGTAATGGGCCGGTCGTGTATTTCCGTACGCCGCATTCTGAAAAGTCGAGCTCTACAATCATCGCGAGAGTAACAGTGAATAATAGCTAGAGGATATCTCGTCTTACAATTAGTGGCATTTCATAATTCTTACGCGATATGCTTATTAGCGGCGAGCTGTCTTCGATATACTCGTATCTGTCTGTATTCGCGCCGAAGCATCTCCAGCAGCTGGTTTGCGTCCATCTCGGAATGTGACAATGCATATCAATTACCAGAACCCAAAGCGTATGTATAAATATGTATATGCAGATAGAACACAGAGAATAATCTAATCTATATACTTATTATGATATGGCTGTCTTAATATTCGTCAATGGTTCTTTCAGCCAACTTGAAATCAATTTTGCTTTAACAACAATTGAGTTGATATTACTACTCTCTTTTTGTTCTTTTTAAATCTGAATTAGTCATAATTATATATCCTATAATATTTTTATAAATAAAAATAAAAATAAAGTAATTAATAAAATTTTATCTGATTGCATTTCTGAGAGGTTTAATTCGTCCAAGTTGTTTAATTATTGATCGCTTAGAACTGATTATATTAATATCGCAAATTTGAATGCCGATAATATCGTATTCACACGGATATGCATTTTTGCAAAGAAAAATCATGTATTCAGTTACACAGCTTTTCCAATTGCACAGATAAAAAGAGCCCTGTTGAAATCCAATTAACTATGAAAGTCAATTATCGAATGATGAAGAGTCAAATCTCGGAAAGAAATCGATATATCGAGTGGCAATTTACGGTCGTATCGATCGCGAAATTTATCATCTAATGCGCAACGAGTGCCTCTGGGAGAACAAGTTTAGCGCAATCGCAAGTGTCAAATTGTTTATTGGCCGCACTTAATAATTTCCGGCGTCTACAACGAACAGTCTCGATAAGATCGCTCCGAATCGAACGGCACCGTCGCGCCTCTCGCATTATCAAGCGATCTTTCGGAGATCCGCAAGGGCGAATTAGATCAATGCGAGGACGACTTTGCGCATGCAAAGTGCGAGCTGCAAACCCGCTCTTACGCAGAAAAAAAAAGATCGACTACTTCGCGAGAGGCGCGATGACGATATATGGCCATCATTAATGCTCATCATTTTTATTTTCTTTATTTCTAATAAAAATGTAGGTTGTGGGATCGCGATAAGAAATTCACAGTTGTAAGAGAAGTATTATTAATAACTGATTGCATTTAAAGTCATTTTATCTTATTCTCTCTATCGTTTTTTTTTTATATGGTATTAATATGATATTTTCCATTAGGTTTGAAAATCAGATTTCATTGAAGTAAAAAAATCGACTAATGTCTTTTTGTAATTTTTTAATATAATGTTATGAGCAATCGGAGAGTATTTCTCATGTTCGTTACATAAAAGTATAAAGATTTACCATGTCATCCGGCCGTGAAGGGCGTGCGAACGGTGGTAAAGACGAAGAATACCCAATAACAAGGTAGATATTTAACGTCCCGAACACGCGGAGTGGCGCCTCTCGTTGCGCCATCAAAGGTACCGACTTTACGTCCATCTAGATTGGGATTTTCGGGACGGGCCGCGTGAAAGAGGGAATATACCCGCCGCGAGAGTTCGTTTAACTTTCAAATTGACCCCGATTTAAGCCGCAAAAAGACATCGACGATGTCGGTAGACACGACTCTTCAGTGGATCCAATTTGCCGGTGAGGTGTGAAACGATGCGTCGGTCGTTTAGGCCCTTAGAGGAAGGAAAAGATGGGCGTAAAGTTGCCTTGAGGATTTACACCGGCTATGTCGAAATTATTCATAAGGATGAAACTTGTACGAAAGACAGAACGATCTCCGCATATACTCAATAAAAAAACCATTGCGATTGATAAATCTCATTTCTTCATGCGATAGTTTTGATGTTTTATAACGTCAATTTTTGAAGATTCATTTTCCGAGTCTGATAACTTATCTTTTAAATTATATAAACAATTAAGTTACAAAATTATTTGTAAGATGATAATATATTCGCTTCCGCAATAAATAAAAGTAAGAACAAATATAAATTCTTATTTGAAAAATATAAAGATTGAGTTAAAATGCAAAACAGTTCTTTAGCATAAGCTTGGATTTATATATACATAAATATAATGACTATAATGAGCTTTGACAGACACTTATCCAGTTGACTCGGCAGCTCTGCAACCCCATTATCGGCATCTCACCATCCGGAAAATTACTCTTTTATTCTCGAACAACTCCAGTTTCACCGATGTTCCCCCGTGTACCGCGCATATTCTCTCTTTCTTTCTTTCTCTTCTTCTTCTCCCATTTGTCCGCTTCACTCTTTGGCCTGCTTCCATCCAAGTCGATTTTAACTCGACGGTGCTTCGAGAGTTCTTTTTTCCAAACTGCTTCTCGTAGCTTCGCCCAACCCCGCAAGCGAATTCGTCTATTTCGCTCTATTAAACCTTATTGTCGTGAATTCTACCCGTCCGGCTTCCGGAAACCGGTAGTACAAGCTCGGAAACTGAATGGGTGCAGTGAAAATAAGAGCGGAAGCGGTGAAGTAGTGTGAAAAGAAACAAAGCAGAAATTCTCTCTCTCTCCTTTTTTTGAGAAATTTTATCTACTAATAAATATCAAAAATTTTTATTAACATTTTATTCCTTTCTTCTTTTTAGTTTTTAATAGGTAATTTAATCGATTAAACCAAAAAATTTAACGACGTTGGTAATACCATAAAGAATAAAAAAATACGCAAAATAATTTTTACGAATGATTTTTTTTGGAGATCAAACATTTTATGGAAAATTCTAGATATAGCGCATCAAGAGCTTTATCAAAAAATATTTTGTTTCAAACTAATTTGAATAAAAAAGTTATTTGTTTTCGTACAACGAAATCATGAAATTAAT